>JBAMJV010004854.1:0-244115 GCA_037951105.1 Echinarachnius parma | reverse complement strand
TATATTTATGGATATTTCAGCCGTTTCTGAACCGATTTTGATCAAACAAAGATGATTTTATTGTTTAAATATTATGCTCTTTCAAATTTTACACTCAGTTTTTCATTACCTCACAAACCAATTAAGTAGTCTAGCGCCCTCTCTACCAAAACTCAACTTTCCCTTTAAATATTTATGTCTTATTCAGTACTTACTTTACGATTTTTTGTTTGATTTTTTTTTTCTTTATTTAATTTACATCATGTTTCATAGATGTTGATCTGTAATCAATACATATTGTTCAGGGGGGTGGGTGGGGGGGGGGGGGGGGGGGGGGGGGGGGGGGGAGGGGTAATGTAATAATTCATCCCCCGCTGAACAAACGACATTGCGTAATAAGGATCGATACCCATATCATACATGGGTCAATCCACGTCAAATCAACCAATTTTCAGACATTTTGTCACCCGACCCCCTTCGATTTTGCTAAAATTCACACCAATTGTTCCCCCAAGTGTCTGACGGAAAACCCCGAAATGTTTTGCCCCAAAGTCATTCGGTTGCTAAGTTACGGCCGCGCCTAGCAACCAATGCGCGGTCAAACCGTTTCTTCTTTAAAATTTTGCCCATTTTTGATTATCTGCTGTAGCTAAAATTGAAAAGCCAGAGCTCTCATTGTCTGGAAATTGGAAGAACTTTGTCATCTCTACAAGATGTATTCATTATGTCGCGGGTCGGGTTTTCGTTTTCGCGTACGAGGTCACCGAAAATGGCTTTAAGCGAAAAATTAAAGTTTTTTTAAGCATGTTTGGATGCCCATAGCTTAAAAATTAATAGATATTTTGCTCTAATCTTTTAGAGTATTAAAGACCTTCACTTCCTTTACAGATTAAAAAAAAATTAGCGTGATTGTTCAAGTCGTTTTCGAGTAGAGCGCCCCCAAAGTTTGGATTTTTCAAAAATGCACCAAGTTCAAGGTCAAAGGTCACCCTTAGTCCAATCCGGGATCTTCACCAATTTTTGTGTACTAACAGATATTTACCTATATTTTCAGGGGTTACCAAAGAAATTTTGCTACCGGAACGTTTAATGGCTTAATTACGCTAACGAAAATGGTCGTAAACAACCCGAAATACTCAAAATTGCCATATAATTGGCTTTAGGGCATATTTTGTATCTCTCTCACACGCAATACAAAAGTTTATAAATACTGTTCTTCAGGGATTGGCAGACATTCACCTATATTTTCATGGGTTAGCAAAAAAAAATTGCTACCGGAACGTTTAACGGCTTATTTACACTGACGAAAATGGTCGTAAACACACTGAAACGTGTTAAATAGCCATATAATTGGCTTTAGGGCATATTTTGAATCACTCTCACACGCGATATAAAAGTTTATAAATACTGTTCTTCAGGGAATTTGCAGACATTCACCTATATTTTCATGGGTTAGCAAAAAAAAATTCCTACCGGAACGTTTAACGGCTTTATTTACACTGACGAAAATGGTCGTAAACACACAGTAACCTGTTAAATAGCCATATAATTGGCTTTAGGGCATATTTTGAATCCTTCTCACACGCAGTACAAAAGTTTATAAATACTGTTCTTCAGGGAATTGGCAGACATTCACCTATATTTTCAGGGGTTAGCAAAAAAGAATTGCTACCGGAACGTTTAACGGCTTATTTACACTGACGAAAATGGTCGTAAACACACAGCCCAAAACTCACAAACTCACAAGTATTTCCAATCTACTTGTAATATATTCCCTTGTAAAAATCCTGCCATAAAAATTTGATATTTTCCAGTCCAAAACTAGAAATACACCGTATGGTGCACAGATATATTTGGAGCAAATTTGTGGTTACCATGGCAATGCCTTAACCGAAAAATGAAAAAAATATATGTATTGCACACCTTCACCTTAACAATATTAAGTCTACCAAGTTTCATTAAAATTGCTCAAAAACTGTGGAAGTAGTTCACTCCACAAGATTTTATCATTTTTCCAGTGGTAATGTAATAATTCATCCCCCGCTGAACAAACGACATTGCGTAATAAGGATCGATACCCATATCATACTATACAAGTATAAATTTATTTTACATCACATCTCTCTACTCTCATTTTACACATCCCCGTTGCAGAAAGAAATACAATTGATTGTTAGTCAGATGCTGATGTGTTCAAGATGCGCAAATCTGATTGGTTAATATGCGTAAATTGTCTGACTTACACAATTTTAATTCATACAATCAATAATATCTCTTTCTGCTTACAGCTACGCCACTAGCCTATTTGGAAAATTAATTTAACTTTTAAGACGAAATATACATACATGTATCGCTGATGTTTTCTATTAGTATCGGGAACGGAACATATATCGGGAACAAGCAGTTTCCATACTTTATAGAATGGTCTCGATAACGAAGACCTCTCTTGAATATAAATATTGTTCATTACTTATTTCAAAGGTAAAAGGTTTTCCTTTTGCCAGATCATCTACTTTTCAGGCAAATGTAAAATTTATTGATAACGTGTAGCTGATCATATAAGTTAATTGTAGCAAAAATATATATAATATTTTTCACATGTATAATAGGGTCTGTTTGATGAAGATACCAATTAATGGTGTCTTTAAATAGGCACAAGCAACAACATAAGCACATCTTTTCCAAAAAATATTTCATGTTTTTTGGTGTGTTCGCTTTTAGTTTTAGCTACCAGTTTGCTTTGCATGTGAACTGAACATTGTAATATGTTCTGTGTATGTTTTGTATCATTTGTCATTCTAACGCACCTACAGACCAGCAATAGGCTCCTATGCTGATAATTATTTTACCGATTATACATTAGGTTCATGTCAAAGGCTAATTTCGACTTAGGAGCCTTTCTTGCAACAGTTTAGGATAACTGTCCTATGTACGTAGTCATTTAGGACGTCCTAAAGATAGGACACTTTCTTGCAACAAGCCCCAGGGGACTGTGATTATACAGTTTAGATATTTATAGATGTGGTTACCGTAAAACTCCGTGTATAAGGCGCACTTTTTTTTTTCTTTTTTTTTTTTGGGGGGGGGGGGGGGGGGGGGACACCCTCTAGTCATGTTCAATGCATATTACACTGGCCCATGGCATGACAAGAGCTTACTGTCTGTTGTAACGTTCAGCAACATATTATACCTTTTTCTCAAAATAAAAATGTTGGTTACAGATGTAAAACTTGCAATTTTATTAAGCAAATTACTGCTGCTAATGAATATTCATACATTCGTGAGCAGCAGTACTCATTATTATGCAATTATCTAACCATTTGTTATAAATTTTGCTCATAATTAAAAATAGTTGTTAGTTAATTAAAGTCATACCTGTAAAGTGTCCAAATCCACGAAAATTACTTGGAGCTTCCTCGTTTCTCTTCTACCGTGTTGTTTAGCTTATGGTAAGAGAAGAATAAAATAGGGTTTGATTTTTTCAAATGTCCCTTTAGTATGAAGATAATTATCATTGAAAATCATTATTTCTAAAGCGTTAATTAACGCAATTGAAAAAAAGTACAATTGTTGTAGCTAAACGTGTCCGCATTGCAGCATGCGTGGGAACATTCCGGAGATTGAACTTTGAGCCGAGCGAGCAAATTCCATGAATTCTGTACTACGTGTGTAAACAGTCGGGTGCGAATATCTCAAACGGATCATTCATTACTGCAACAAATGTATGGCAGACCATCAGTATTCGGTGATAAAATATGAACTCAATATTCGTTTTTTTCACTAGGTAAACAGTGTTCGTTTTCTTTCAAACTTTCACAAATCTTTCAATTGTATTTTACAATGATATTGATATAGGATTGAAGTCTCAAAGGTCATTTTGTGCAATATCTGACACTTTACAGGTATCACTTTAAGAAAATTGCATTATATAGTGCAGTATAAATGCAGTATAAGTGCTTAAAATGAATATTCATGAATATGAACATTCATGAGCACCAGTGTTATTGCTCAATGTGTGCAATTTTTGTACTAACCTCTATTTTATATGTGAAAAAAGTATATGATGATGAAAGCTACAATTGACATTAGGCCCTTGATATGCAATAGACCAGCGATGCAATTGTTCCAACATGACTACAGGGTGTCCCAAAAAAAATTCTAAATTATAATTATTTTTTTTATTTATTTTTTTTTATTATTTTTTATTATTATTATTTTTTTGTTTAGAAAGTAGGGGGTGCGCCTTTATACACGGAGTTTTACGGTACTGGTTTGCCCACCCAAGGATCAATTACAACTTTGATTCGAATATGTTGACAAAATCGCACAGAGAAAGGGCTTAAATTGTATCATTTCATCCCTCCAAAATTACAATTTACTGATTCAAAGTTGGGTTTATTTATTCCTTTACTGATTTTTTTATCAGGGTGGTGGTTTTAGATGACATTTTCAAAACTTAATTGTTATGAAAAGCTGTGATTACAATATTTTTCTTTTAGTTTTGTTTTTCGTTTCTTTATTTTTTCGGGCCACCAAATTTCGGTTTTGGGCCACCAATATTGCATAAATACCAAATTTACTTGCCCGATCGGGCCACCAGCAAAAAAATTTAATTTCGAGCATTGGGTTAGGGGATGGGCAGATCCTTGTATACAGCAGGGGGAGTAAACTCAGCCGCCATGATGGTTTGGCATACTTGTATGCGATTAAAAGCAGTTTTGCAACGTCACAAAACGTCATCAAAAGTATGACAGGCTGTGAATTTCGAGATTGATCTGGAACTAAATAATAAAATACATCACATTGAGCGGTGAAATATTCACCACCTCTATATCTAGCGTAATCAATTTATGTTGCCCTTTTCTACTCCATCAATAAGACCACGTTTTTTAGTTACATTTTGTGTTAAATACTGTTTATGAATGCTCAATATTTGCAGAAGAGTCGCTCTTCATACACGGATCACCATCTCAACCAAGGGGAAAAATGTATCAAATGCATCGCGTGCAAAATCACAACGTTACACGCTTATAATTAACTCTAGTGAACGCTAGCACGGAGCGCTAGCGTTCTAGGTCGGGCTGATAGTGCCCCCGAATTTATCATTTTATGTGCACGATAATTGTGCTTAAAATGATACATGTATATGATACGGTACTTATCACCGATTAGACGATACATATATGTGATACAACTATGGGGTGGATCAGAATGATTTTTTGCTCCATTCCGCATAAAAATGAGTGATTTATGCAGCTCATCGACTTATTTCCGTGTCGTATCGCGACTTCTGAACGACCGATGATTGCGCTATAGTCTTCATTCAAGTCGCCCGCCGATTCCAAGTAAACGACAGATCGATCTGACGCAAAGTGTATACAGTATATCAGTGCATGGTGGGGCCTAATACATGATATTGCCATTAGGGTGGGACAGGCAATCCGCCCAGACAGATTATGCGCTCACACCGGCATCGGCCGCAAGATCAACTTGCTTTGAAAATCAATTGCATTGTTTATCTCATTATCGCATACTAGTTAATTTCAAACTACTGTTTTTATAAGTGTGTTTGTGCAGTATCTATTTACACAATGCTCATGCGACCAATACAGGACACAAGCTTATACCTGTGTTTAAAGAGATCTAGTAACGTTGTTTCCATGTGCAAAAAGTGATAAATGGTTGGTACAATGTATATTGTTGTTATCTGATATATCCACTGGGTGTTGTGTGGAAATTTCAAGTTAAATGGACGTTATATGGCCGATTAATGAGCAAAATGCAAAGTGATAGTAACTCGTTGCATTCACTTTGTACACGGTTTTCGCGGTCCAGTGGATAATTTAACATCTGAACACTTAAATCGTAAATATCTTTTTAACGAAAGGAAAATTCTAAAAACCGAAACCTGTCACATGCTTTTATTGTTAATATGAATACAACAATGGATGAAGGAGCCGTTAGAATTCCAATTAGATTTTGAGGATTTGGACAATGTTACTAAGTCCCTTTAAGGATGCCTTTGCACTAATCTTCTAACTACGTGTCCCCTCTTCTTAATTTTCATGTTTAATAATAGTCAGGTTCACTATGTAAAGTTGTAAACTTTTTTTGGGGATTTGTAAACCTATACATTTTTGGAATCTGTATAGTATAAGAAGTCAGAAAACCAATGTTTACAATTTGCCGGAAGCATTTATGGCGGCCATCTTGGATTTTCAAAATGGCCGCCATAACAATAGGTGTTTCTCATTATCTCAGCTTCCAGGTGGCCTAGAGTAATGATTTTAATGGCTAAACATATGTTTTCAGGGATGGGGAAGACAGTGGTACAATTTAAAATAAGATAAACATAACCACAAAGCGGCCATCTTGGATTTTCAAAATGGCCGCCTTGAAAATATTTTTTTTCTCAATATTTCAGCATTCATGTGGCCTAGAGTCATGATTTTAACGGCTAAACATCCATTTTCAGGGACTAGGAGGCCAGTGGAACAATGTAAAATTAGTCAAACATAAGGTTCCACAAAGCCGCCATCTTGGATTTTCAAAATGGCCAACTTGAAAATCAGTGTTTTTCAATATCTCAGCATCTAAGTGGCCTAGAGTCATGATTTTAATGGATAAACATACATTTTCAGGGATTTGGAAGCCAGTGGTATGAATTAAAATACCGTAATTAAGCTACACACAACCACAAAGCGGCCATCTTGAATTTTCAAAATGGCCACGAAAATGCGTTTTGTTTCACGATTTCGGCATGCAAGTGGCTTAAAGTCATGATTTTAACGGCTAAACATACATTTTCAGGGATGAGGAAACCAGTGCATGTTACAAAGTAAATGAATCTAAACATTACCCAAAAGTGGCCATCTTGGATTTTCAAAATGTCCACCTTGAAAATACGTTTTCTCTCACTATTTCAGCATCCAAGTGGCTTAGAGTCATGATTTTAATTGGTAAACATACATTTTCAAGATGAGGAAGCCTACATTCCTCGTCACTCTTGCAATGAGTGCTACACTGGCAGGGGTCTATGCATGATAAATTATTGGACCTCCACGAGCATTAACATGTTGGAACAGTCTGCTTGGGTCCTACTAATTAGCGCGAACAAGTGCAAAATAATGCGACAAGCGCGAAGAAGTGCGAACCTGCTGTGTCATTGTAGTAGCCATGCTGCAGCGCCGGGATCCCGGAACTGGTGCAGAGCAATACCTGCCTGGCCCCATAATGTGGCATGGATCTGGACTCGTTGGATGTGCTGCTTGAGATGCAATGCTGACATATCCGCCTGCTTTGAGGTAGACTTGCAGCATGCAGGTTGCCTTGCCTATGTGATAGAACCGTCCCCGTGTTGTCTTCCCCTTTGAATGCATGGAAGGCTGGTAAATCCTTTGCTCTTTCTGAACCTAGAGCTGTCTATATTGGCTGCACTGATACCACTCCGGACACCATTTCTCAGCAGAAGTTCATAGTGTGCTATGACCGACTCTGCATCAGGTGGGTTACTCTTTGTAATCAGCGCGGCATTGTGTATGAGCAGTGTATCCGCCTCTTCATGATTGTTGTCCTCGCTTTTCAGCTCGCTGTTACTCCTAGTTCGTCCTGTGGCAGATGCGATAATCAGCGTTGACGAGCCTTGGTTGTACTCCAGTGTTTTTGCTGCAAGATACTCAGTCAGGTCAGCCTTCGTTCTGAAAGGGGAAAGGAACCGGCTAATTGGGATGTGATTGATGTTGGTGTCATCTCTGGTCTAATAATGGATCAGATCCTTCCCTTGACTCTGTTTCTCCCTTGTGGTATTCTTCAGGAAATCAGCTTTGTATGTCTCCAACACCAGAATGATATAATCACACAGTAGGGTATTGAAGCATTCATTGATGTATTTGACTGTCACTACCAGACTAATGACTCTGATAAGATCATTCTGGTGTATGAAACAAACAAGCCTGATTCCCTGAAGAATACCACAAGGGAGAATCAGAGACAAGGAGATTTTCCGATCCAATATCATATATCAGAGATGACACCAACATATCACATTCCAATTATGACCCGTTTCTTTTCCAACGACAAAACGAAGACTGATCCGACTGGTATCTGACAGCAAAAACACTGGAGTACATCCAACATGATCGAGCATGGTGGATCAGCGGTCGGAATGTCCGCCTCATGCACGGGAGGTCCCGGGTTCGATCCCAGACCGGGTCATACCAAAATGGTACATTCTGCCTTCTAGCCAGGCGCTCGTCATCTATATAATGGAGAAGGGAATTTTAATCACACAATTTACCAGAGGACTGGCTGGCCCCTTCTGTAGCTTTTGCTACATTTTGTAGACGTGTGGCATAGGGCTAATGAATCGGAGATAGGCGCCGCCTTATATTCCAACATTGGCAAGGGAAGGTCTTTAACTCTTAACTTTTTAACAACCAACATGACCAGTGCTCGTCAAAGCTGGATATTGCATCTGCCACAGGACGTATTAGGAGCAACAGCGAGATGCAAATCGAGGACAATGATCACGAAGAGGCGGATACACTGATGATCCACAATACAGGCATCAAAGATAAGCCTGCGTGATGCAGAATATGTGGTTTTCATTCCATACACTGATGTTCTGGTGCTGGTCATGGCACTATTCCTTTGCTGAGAAACCCGTCCATGTCGATGCCTTCCGGAGTAGTCCAAGTACAGCCAATAATTATAGGCAGCTCTAGGTCCAGAAATGCAAATGCTATTCTAGCCTATCACGCAATCACAGGGACAGGCAACACAGGACGGTTATCTTGCAAAGGCAAGGCAACCAAGCTGCAAGTCTACCTCAACAAGTGGAGAAGTCATCAATGCACTGTAGTTGATTTTAGATGCCGCTGAAGTCACTAAAGATCGGCTGTCATCACTTTCTACTTTCGTCTGTACTGCATACGTGCTAAAGGGCATCGATATTGCATCCCCGAGTTGTTCCAAGCAGCACATTTACTGAGTCCAGATCCGGGCCACATTATGAGATCAAGACATACTTGCTCAGCAGCCGTTCCTGGATCCAATGCCTAACCTTCAAAGCCATCATCGAGATGGTGAGATGCCAGTGCAAAGAAGACTGTTTAACATTGATGCTCTACTGAGTAGGACCAATAATTTACCATGCATAGTTCAGCATGAACTCAGTGCTAGAATGGCGAGGACTCTCGGAATGACATGTTGCCGACCAGTGATAGTAATGATCATGATGATGATTATGACATGCAAATATTTTGCTATAAATTTGTCCAAGAGGCGGCCTAGACATAATAAAGTTATGACTTGCTACACATAAAAGTGCAGAGCCATTATTAACAAACATTATAATATGGTGAACAAGATAAACTGCTATATTGTTATGCAAGCTTTTTTTAAAACTTTATATAGCACTGGCTTCCTCATGTGCGAAAATGTATGTTTAGCCGTGGAAATAATGACTCTCTATCTATTGGATGCTGAGATATTGAGAAACCGAGATTTTCAAAGCGGCCATTTTGAAAATTCAAGGTGGCCGCTTTGTGGTTATGTTTAACTTATTACAATGTTCCAGCAGTTACCTCATCCCTGAAAATGTATGTTTAGCCATTAAAATCATGACTCTAAGCCACTTGAATGCTGAAATATTGAATAACACTGATTTGTCAAGGCGGCCATTTTGAAAATCCAAGATGGCCGCTTTGTGGTTATGTTAATCTTATGTTACATTGTACCACTGTCTTCCCCATCCCTGAAAACATATGTTTAGCCGTTAAAATCATGACTCTAACCCACTTGAATCCTGAAATATTGAAAAACACTGATTTTCAAGGCGGCCATTTTGAAAATCCAAGATGGCCGCTTTGTGGTTGTGTTGATCTTATTTAACATTGTATCATTGTCTTCCCCATCCATGAAAACATATGTTTAGTCGTTCAAATCATTACTCTAGGCCACCTGGAAGCTGAGATAATGAGAAACACCTATTGTTATGGCGGCCATTTTGAAAATCCAAGATGGCCGCCATAAATGCTTCCCGCAAATTGTAAACATTGGTTTTCTGACTTCTTACACTATACAGATTCCAAAAATGTATAGGTTTACAAATCCCCAAAAAAAGTTTACGAAAGCTAAAATTTCGACATAGTGAACCTGACTATAATGTGTATTCGTTGATTAGAGGTATTCTCCGATAACTATTTTTGGATTGTTATCAGAATGTAACCACAGCCAATAATTATTAATAGACCATCTTATCTTCTCTAGAATATTCTTAACAATATTTGCTTACTGGCCAAGTTTCGATCGACTTGCTTCAAATTCGGTTTCTTTTTTATATTCTCTTCTCGCCATAGTTGAACTTTTAAAATATAGCTTATAAGTTTAAAATCGTGTTTGGTATATTTATGGCCCGTATTCACAAAGGAGGTTTGTACAGTCTATGGTCTAAACCCCGGTTTACATCTATGGAATGCCATTGTAAACTGAGGGAGAGAGAATGTAAATTTCTTACTTGTTAACACTGTTGATGGTACACATTCTCTCTCCATCAGTTTACGATTGGCATTCCATAGATGTAAACCGGGGTTTAGACCATGGACTATACAAACCTCCTTTGTGAATATGGGCCATTATCTCTGGATGAAAATATATTCTGGGTCCCATTTTTTCAATCCTTATTTAAATGCAACTATACCACATAATAATCATTAACCCGTCTGGTCCTGTACATTGTTAAAGGGATCTAGTAATTTTGTTGACATGCATTGTGCAAAAAGTTAAATGATTAAGGCCGAGTGATGAGCAAAAATGCAAAGTGATGTTCACTAACTCATTGCACTTACTTTGCACACAGTTTCGACGATCCAGTGGATTGTTTAACATCTGAACACTTAAATCGAAATGGAAATTTGAAAAACTGAAATCTGTCCCATGCTTTGTTTGTTAATACGAACACAACAATGTGAGAGAGAACCGCTAGTATTCCAATTGGATTTTGAGGATTTGGACAATGATACTAAGTCCCTTAATGTTAATCAGAAATTTTACACCAAATTCCCGTAGTAAATGGTAATTAGCCTTTATCTATCTGCCAGATTTATTTTTGGATCATTATCTAAATAAAGCAATCACTGATAATGGTTATTAATAGAGATAATTTCCGCAAGGTCAGCGTATATGAATGTTATGGACACTTTATGCGAACGTTTATTTGACCTATATAAGATATGCATTTTTGTTTAATTTGGACCAATTTATGTTACTAGTCCTCAAAAACAGTTGATCAGAGTAAAACCACATTTACCAAAATATGGGGAACTGTTTAAAACTTTATAAATAATAGACCTAATCTTTCGCTACTAATGCATTTCTGCTCCAATCTAATCAGGGGTCTTATGAGTCACGTAATTGTGTTTGCTCTTATCTGAATTTACAACCGCTTCACACAATTGTGAATAAGGAGCCTTTGTACTCTTATTTGATTATAACCACTTCTAAATATCGTGAACATATATAATTATGCACTCTACAGAAGAGTCGATGCAGAATTATAATATATATACATTTTGTAAACGTTTAGGCTAAGGCGTTAAGAATTTACCCATATTCACGAAACCGCTATTATAGAGTACAGAAGCCATGATGCCATAAAAAATCTTCTTTTAGAATTTTCAAATTTTAACTTCATTTTCATAAAGAGCATGAAAAGTAATGTCTAAATACCGAAAATCAATTGATTATGTTAAGTATTGGCAGAGATATGCCCATTTAATTGAATTGTACTTCAATGGGCAATCAGTGTTATAGTGCACTGGTTCATAAAGTTATGAACCAGTGCACTATAACACTGATTGCCTATTGGAACAAAAATCATTCGGATGGGCATATCTCAGCCAATAATTAACATATTCAATCGATTTTCAGTATTTAGACATTATTTGTTATGCTCTTTTTAAAAATGAAGTTCAAATTTTAACATTATAAATAAAGGTGTTTATGACGTCATAGATGACATCACACTTCTCCACTCTATAGCTTAGTTCTATCCTAAGTATCATTTGGATAGCAACAAGTTGCCCTTTTAGCTGCAAACTATATAGGGTAAACTTTGTAGGTATCAGGAATGTACCAGAATTAACTTAATCGGCGATAACGAAATTTAATTAATAATATTATATCCTTCAGTGCAGACTTAGAATACAACTAAGATCGTTTCAATATAAAATAAGAAACGGAACCAAACGTTTTATCGTATTCATTTTCAATTGAAAGATGTTAGTAATGATTTATGATATGAAAAACACGAAGGGGGCACAATATGCAGACTACGCTTAGAAAATTTGTCAAAACTGCTGGAGATTTATTATTAGGGTTGAGCTAGGTTAAGGTTATTATATAGTGCCATACAGGTCACGGGCCAGGTTTAGTGGAGGCTTCATAAATAACGTGTGTTGCGGGACATAAATATAACAAACAAAATTTTTGAAGAAAAACACAAATGTGACTAACCGTTCGGTAAAAATTTCCAGTAAATGTTGGATTATGAGTATAAGATCTAGTATACCTACATTATGAAACAAATAATAGTTTTGCAGATTTTCGTGTGGTTATGTACTGGATTTACATTCATTAATTGGATTATATTTAACATATTTTTATTCCGATCAAGCAAACGTGCGCATTAACAAAGAAACAATTTATGGCAACAAAATATTGAACAACGTACACGTAATACACGCAAGCAAAACTCAAAATGAGCGAAGAACACTGGGCTTTTATTGCCGGGAAAGAAACGAAAAAGGACCAACTTTTAAATAACATTATTTTGTTCCTTTACCTTTCTTCCTTCTGTATTTCTTTGATATAGTTTGTTGACTATAGCTTGCTTTCTTTTCCTACCTTATTTTATGGATTTGGGATATAGGTGACGATGTATAGATGTCATGAAACGATGTTGGACACCATTCGTATACAACTGAGCAAGCAAAACAATGATACAAATAAGCAAAGAAAAGTGGGTTTCTCCGGGAATAACAAAATTAAGGGGGGGGGGACTCAAGTTACTTTTATTCTTGTTCTTGATCCTCCTGTTATTTATATAAATCATTATTATTAATACTGGATTTCTTATCCCACCTGATTTGGGGTAGGTGACGACGTAGATGTCATCGTCCCTGGTCTCCCAGCCTTGCTGCAGCATCTCGTAGATCTCCCCCGACAGCATGGCGGTGAGGTTCACCCCCTTGTACTGGTTACTCGAGTGGAAGATGTCGATGGCTGGAGGAGCCTGGTCACCGCCTTACGTAGCCGCCATCTTGCAGTTGGCTTGGTTTAAGAACGGGAGATACTCGATGTGCGCTCGCTCTTGGTCGAAGTTTGGCCCACGCTACACACGATTCGAACTCTAATTCACAAAAATCGCGCGCTCGCTCTTGGTCGAAGTTTCAACCTACGTTCCGCTTGAGTCGGACGCTGAGTAAAGAATGACACGGGCCTAAAATAAATCAAGATACGACGTTCTGTTTCCTATAGCCTAGCGCTAGCGGTAACAAATGTCCTAGGATTTCAAAAGTTTCAACAGTTAGTTTGAAACTTGACGAGGTTAACTTCTGCCCCGCAGAAATTCCAAAATATTATTATTAGAAATTAAGTTCTTCCGCAACGACAAAACAACATGCAGTTGTAGTTTCGTATGACGTGAGGAAATATCCAAACTTGCGAACACAGCTCTTTTATGGTCAACGCCTTCTTTTCGCAGTTTCTATACGTTGTGCTGGCCACCGTCCTTCCGTCCAGTTTTTGAAATCTTCGCTGAAATCTTCGTTTGGTTAAAGTTTAATTGTGTTCTTTTTACGTATAACCATTACATAACGTGTTTATCAAACTGCGTGTGCTTTAGAAGGATATCGACTCGAGAGCGCAATATGTAAACAAACAAACAATCTCTGCGTCCAGGAGTAATTTGGAGAGAAAACAGTATAATTATAGATAACAGTATCTTCTCAAGGACAAACGCGAAAAGGTATTGAAACGTATACCGTAGCAAATCTATCGATGTAATAAAATCATTCAACCTCCTTCCTTGCATAGGTATCTATTACCAGTGGCTTTTGTTGGAGGGTTTCAACTGAGTGCTATATTCTCAAGAGGATACCAATTTGCGGGTGTAATGGAGGAGGGCCATAAACATGTATCATAGTATAGAGAAACAGTCCCATTTTAACTAGGTAAACATGGCACGAGAGATAAACCTTATCACGGGCCAAAATCAGCTTATGTATTTGTAACCTTGCGTATATTAATATGTTTAGACTTTGGTCGCAATTGGTCTTTAGGAACATTGTCAAAATCCTCAGCACTTACTTCAAGTCTTGCGGTTCTCACATGTATCGTTGTATTCCTATTACCTTTATAAGTGTAAGGTCCAAATTAATTATAACTTGTAGTGAACTTTATATATAACCTGTAATGAACTTGGTTATGACTTAAGAACTATACCAGCACATTTAATCTAAGTTTGTGGGAAAATACACACTCCCATGTTTGGGGAAGACTAATCCTTAGTTATCACAGAGGTGTGAAACACTCTGTGTTACACAAGCTCTATTCATGTTTTAATCCCTTTGTAGAATTATTCTCACTATGCTTACTGTGTGTACATGACCATACAGAGTATAAACTCTGTATTCTCAGTGTGTGTATATTACCCTTTTATATGATTTTATTCAGTCTCCATTAATCCCATTTATAAGTTGAAACATGATGGTAGGCAATCAATTGGGCTCCCATCTCTCTTGAAGAGTGGACCTCCCTATAACCCAGCTCTGTCTTAGTGATAAGAATTGATATTACTCATCTATACTTTGTGCATTTATCACTGGTGATTCTACTGAATAAAGTATCATTGAACTGTATTTGGATCTGGAGTCTCGGCGTTATTATTGTATCCACTAACACTCGAAACTATACAACCACGCTTCCTGAGTGTTACATAAGCATGTGGCAGATTTGGGTTTTAACAAATTATCTTGCGTATACAGTGTTTACAAAAAAGCGGAACCCAACTTCCACCGGTTACAGTCCGTTATTCCGAAGGTTCGTTATTCCGAAGGTTCAGTTATTCCGAAGGTTCGTTATTCCGAAGGTTCGTTATTCCGAAGGTTCATTATTCCGAAGGTTCGTTATTCCGAAGGTTCGTTATTCCGAAGGTTCATTATTCCGAAGGTTCGTTATTCCGAAGGTTCGTTATTCCGAAGGTTCGTTATTCCGAAGGTTCGTTGATCCGAAAATAAAATCGGGTTCGTTATTCCGAAAATTAAATCGGGCTTGTTATAATACTATAGTTTGTGTTTTGTTTATTTAATTTACAGCCTGCATTAAGCATACCCCTCCCCCTTTCCCTCCCCTGGCCAGACCAATCAAACATTTAAGTTTATTTGATCTCTTTATATGAAATTATAGCATTATAACAAACCCAAATTCATTTTCGGATTAACGAACCCGATTTCATTTTAGGAATAGCGAACCTTCGGAATAACGAACCCTCGGAATAACGGACCTTCGGAATAACGAACCTTCGGAATAACGAACCCGATTTCATTTTAGGAATAGCGAACCTTCGGAATAACGAACCTTCGGAATAACGAACCTTCGGAATAATGCAACAAATGTTCGGATTAACGAACCCTATTTCATTTTCGGATTAACGAACACTCAATTAACTTCTTACCATTTCATATTAATGGAAGTTGATTTAGGGATTCAGGAATTTAATTTAGGTGAATAGGCGTAAGGAACTGGATCAAGTACATTGCTGGCACTCACCTAACTCATACCAAGGGGTTATAATAATAATTGTGGTTTGAGAAGAAAGAAAGTAGTGGGTAAATTGTGTACAAAACATACGAGGGTCGATATAGCGTCTTGGTGGGTGGATTGTATTTCTGTGGGTGGAAATTGCAATAGCGCCATCTTGCGACAATGGTTGCAAACTATCTAAACCTTGAAGAAAGATTGTGCAGTATATTATAGCCTATAGATTGCACAGAATGTCATAATTTTATCTAAAAACTCTATTAATTCCAAAGTATGATAATAATGAAACATTTTTATATAGCGCATAACACATAAGAAAAAAATGCATATATCTATGCGCTTTACAGAACAGAAATACAAAAGAAATTAAAGGGAAAGTTGAGTTTTGGTAGAGAGGGCGCTAGACTACTTAATTGGTTTGTGAGGTAATGAAAAACTGAGTGTAAAATTTGAAAGAGCATAATATTTAAACAATAAAATCATCTTTGTTTGATCAAAATTGGTTCAGAAACGGCTGAAATATCCATAAATATAACAATTTGTAATAAACCCGGGGCCCCGGGTTTATTAGAGAATTTTGAACCAGCCGTTAAAAATTCAAAAAAATGCTTCCTCTTTTCAAAAAAGTTACAAAATAGGTATTTAATTAGTTGTTGGTTATTTCTCTATCTAATCACTATTTCAACAAAGCATCACATGCACAATAATTTTATTCAAAATGGTTGAAACCGATGAGTGTTTAGAGAGCGCCCTCTTACGTTTTAACGGCTCTTTTTGAATGATAACATGATCTTTACTACGTCATTTGTAATTTTGTGTTCCTTTCTAGTTTGTAATGTAATGATGCAGGTTTTGGTTACTAAAATTCAGTTTCACTAAAACTGTACTCTCCTTACCAGAACTCAACTATCCCTTTAAATTGTGCACTGGGTTGATGTTCAATTTTACGACATGTACGAAGAGTTAGATAAATGTGTTTTCAAGCTCGTTCTAGACTTTTCATATGTATCTATATTTCTAATGTGTTCATGCAAGTTATTCCATATAATTAATCAAAACGAATGTTATTCAAACAAAATTGGGATAAATAAGTACCAAACAAAATGCATAGAGTGTACCCAAGCTCATTCGCGTACACTCCACCCACCCCACCCTTAAGGGAATGCACACGTGTGGACCACAGTGTTCAATTGTAGCGTTCACAGTGTGTTCACAGTGTGTTCACAGTGTGAGTCGGTTCTCACACTGTGAAAACGCTCCAAATTAACACTTCGGCCACACTGCGTTCCACACTGCGTTCTGTTTGGTAGCCACCCCCCCCCCCCCCCCCCCCACCCCCCTTAATAATTTAGTTCGACCACGATACACAATTAAGGCTCAAAGCACAGGTTAGACGCCAAAGTACAGATGAGGTGAAGAAATAGACAGACTTGGTGCGAAACTTGACGAACACCTAACCATGTCGGCCCAGGTGACAAAACTTGTTAATCTGCTATGGGAGCGATTCGATAGATCGGCAAGTTTCGTGATCTCATATATATAGACCATCCTACCGCACAGATGTTGATCCACGCATAATGTCACGTCCCGGCTAGATACATGCAATGGTGGTTCGTAACCTCGGTGGAGGCGAGGGTGACCATAATTAGTGGCCGATCTCGATGCGGACTACGACCACGACGATGAGACTAGGATATTCATCCAGGCGTAGATACAATACACTCACAGTCATCATGGTGTGTGAAACTACGATTTTATTGAGGAAATGGCTAGGTTTTGTATGTATAGGAATTGTATCGCACACAGCAGGCGCTAGTCGCATACAGCAGGCTCTAGTCTTGCTTACCAGTGCGTTTTGGGCACGTTTTGGGTAAATTACCTATGCCAGGGTGTAAAACGGAAACGCGCGTCCCGGCTATAGACATGCAACGAGCTCTAGGGGGGTTTTCCAGATGCAAAAATTAACTAGACGCAGTAAACTCAGAGAGTGCATACCTCCCCCACTAACTCGAATGTTCATGTTTACGTGACCTTGACCTTGCCATTTGACTTTTGACCTTGAAAGTTTAATGGGATCTTGCCCCAAGCCCCATGATATGATGTGTCATAGCTGACTTTAATCAAATTATATAATAAGAATTGGCTGTGTGGTATTATATGCACCCAATACAGTGTGGAATGAATAGTATTGACAATTAACTTCTTACTAAGTTGCTATTAATAGAAGAGGATTTAGAGATTCAGGAAATGAAGTAAACAGGCATAAGGAACTGGATCAAGTAGATTGCTGGCAGTGGCACTCACCTTAACTCAAACCAAAGGGTTATAATTATAAAAATGGCTTGAGAAACAAGAAAATACCGGGACAATTGTGTACAAACCGAACGGGGGTCAATATAGCCCGGTGGTGGAAAGTGCAATAGCGCCATCTTGCGACAATGGTTGCAAACTATCTAAACATTGAAGAATTTATACACATACTAGAATTGCTATAAGTATTATTAAACCCCTTTTTAATTGGTTACCACTATCTCGGCGCAATTGAATAGTCAGACAATTTCAAAAATGAAGTTCTTGTCAAACGTTTGATTTTAATGCCAATCTAAAGGACATACTTGGTAGTATACTCCGAGAAAATTGACACGTAATGTTACTGTGCAAGAATTGAGTGCTTCATTTTGATAAAATTGTGTAACATACGTTACCATCAACATTTCACATGATAGCTAGTTACTTTCAAAGTTGGTAATTGAAGGTAACAATCATGAAAATAAACAACAACGTGTATAGAAAACTATTGAAACATATTTGTAAACATAGCATCTAGTCGGGCGTCCGTTAACGATATCCAAAGATATGTGATTGGGCAGTAACGTACGTTTCAAATTGGTAACGTAAGTTACATTAGTGCTGTTTGGATACCATTTTGGCCTTGAAAATGATTGCTTATCTCACCCTAGACCACATATAGATGGCGTAAACAAGTTTGTTACCAATTTAGATAGTTAGTATATCCTACACACATTTTAACATTGTAACGTATGTTACATCACGTACATGTAAGTGCACCGTGGCCTTCAATCGGTTGAATAAGCAATATTTCGTTGAACTTAGTTTTCATTTTCGCGTAATATCAATCTACTGCATTGGCCTCAACACCAGACTAATCATTTATATCATAGTGGTTACCTATATTAATTAAAATTCGTGGTAACGTATGTTACACCTCTTAAATCTACCTTTTTATCCCGTCTCTTTCTTATATTCCCAGTCACATTTCGTTTGTGTCTTGACTTTTAAACATGTTTTTACTTGTATGCCATGTTCTCATCATTAGAAAAGGAGATAACTGTACAGATGTCAGCATCTAAGCATATCGTATTATTTAAACCCCTCAAAAAAAGTTCGGAAACTCAAGTTTGATCGATTATATCTATTTTCTTATGAAATCATAATGGTTATATTTGGTATCACTTGAAAGGGTGTGTATACCTCTTTAAAATGATACCAAATTCGTAAGCATCACAATTACGAGGTATGCGCAGTATATTTGAGAATTGGGGAATGTCAGAAGTGAAATGTCACAAAATGCGCCAAAAAACTTCAGTTGGAATGTCCGACACCCATATTGCGGTCTTTCTCAAGTTCAAATTCTTTCGACGATGAATATCTTGACAATGAAGAGATACTGTCAAAAATGGTGTCAGACAAAAGCCTGTTTAATTATCTTTCCAATGACACCTCACTTGGAATGATTATGAAAGCCGGGTAGGTACAATTAAGGTGAATATTGGGGAAGATCGACAGCAAAATGTAAACAAAATGCATTTGATTGTGTTAAATTGAAGGCGTTGCATCCAAAAACGACTTTTTGTGGGGACATTTTAGTACTTTACTTTACATAATCATTATGAAATTCAACATCATGTTGAAGCGTGTTAATTTGTCAATAAAATAATGCCCCATTCATAGAGGTTATGTGATTGAGGTGTGTGTAGTACCTCTAAATGTATGGGCCTCAAAATGACACGTTGCACTGTCGACTTTCTATACCGTTTGATATGTGGTAATAAGGGCATACCTACACGGTCAAAGAGAGCGCTAATATGCCATTTCTGGCCAGTTTGCGTAGGTTTAGAGAAATTTGATGCATTTTCAATACATCAAGTGTGTGGGTTTCATGTACTGCACACTCACATTCAGCATAATCATTGCAAATGAGATATAATATTAAAGATAAATTAACGAGTTTTCCGATAGTGCAACACGGAATGATGATAGAGTTACGATTAATACAACAATATATACCGGAATCTTGAAACAAGAAGCCACGGTCTTAAATTCATAGCATTAATAGACCCCAATATCCGGTTTTACTGCACACACCCCAATAGCATAATTATTACAGGTGAGACATGATTTTAAAGGAGGGTTGCAATCCCGGCTTTGATTCAGGTTTATAGCTTTAAATATGTGCCTTTATTGATATACCACACTCTTTTTTTCAAAGAAATCCTTAAGTTGGGAAAAAAAGGTAAATTTCATGCAACTTTTTTGCTTTATTACGCATCGGCGTTCCATGCTCCTAAAAAAAGTCATTTATAGCAGAGCGGAAATGTGCGCACGTGTCACCCGATTCATGACATCACTTGCAGACCGCAACGCGGAGGAATGTGCATTGTTTACATGCAGAGCCTATGACTTGCTTGTAAAACAAACTCGTTTTTGCTTGTAAATTGAGGTTTTACTGAAAATGCTTAAGAATTGCTAAGAAATGAATTGTAGCAGGATGCAGCTACACATCTGAGTGTATATCGTCCCATGATATAAACCTGAACAAATGTTTGCAAATATTGAAACAAATGGAAATAATATCTCTGTGTCAACGTGAGTATTGTACTCAGCGTGTACGTCTATGACCGAGCTAAACTGCGATTGCCTGCCGGTGACGTCACAAAGATGACGTCATTTTTTGTTCGCCCGGGACTCAGTTTTTTTACGGGGGTTCCGAAAGAGAATTTACAGGTTGATTTTTTTATTTTACCGGGTTTTCCCACGAGGAAAATATGTTTGTATTAGTAATCTTCATGAAAATCTACCTTAGATACAGTAAAACCCAATTTTGAGGCAGTTTTCTTGTCACCATACCTTTAAGGGAAAATAAACACGCTTTCACATGATGTTAAATTTACTGATGATTATGCAATGTAAAACCCCAAAACATCTCCTCCAATAGTCGTTTTTCGATGCAACGCCTTCAATTTCACAAAATTAAATGCATTTTGCAACATTTCACTTTCGGCCCTCCCCATATTCTGCTGTACCATACTTAACCTGTTAATAAAATTGTTACGGACATAATTGTTTTGAAAAGATAGACACATGGGCTTTAAAATGATACCAAATTTGATAAGTTTAAATCATTTGAACACGCTACAATCTTCGATACAACTTGAACATTAAAAAATGCGACACAAGAGTCAAATTTCCCAATTGAATACTTTCGGCCCATTTTGCGACATTGACTTCTGACCGTCCTCCATTCTGAAACGCACTGCGTATTCCCTGATTTTAAATAAATGACAAATAATGTACCATTTTAAAGGGAAATCATCATGCATTGCGATGACACTAAAATAAAAAATATATATCATTTGACAATAAGAGTAATGAGTGATGAGTTTCCGAACTTTTTTTGAGGGGTTTAGTACAATAACAGTAACGTATGTTTCAGTAGATTTGGCGACACATTTCCAATGGGCATCAACATTGTAAATGAAGTGGGATCATTAAAACTGTTATTATATTGTATAGAACACTGTGCTGCTGCCATGAAACCGCACTTGTTCTGCTCCATGTGCATGTACTCTTATAATTATCTGTACAAAACTGGAAAAACTGAACGATTTTGTCTTGGCGACAAGGGATTTTAGGTAACTCAGCCATATTCTATCCCCTGTCATTTGTTTATTTCACTTTGAAACGCTTTCAATTTATGGTAACTTTTACGAGAAGGACCCTCACTGTGAAATAAAAGTACAATTTTGCTGGTGTAAAGTTAAATATCTTCTGTAGGAGAGCAGGATCACTGGCGAAATAATTTTTCACCAATTGTGCCAAGATAGTGGTTTTGGCCCATAGGCGTAACCCCCGCCCCTTTACAAAAATTTAAGTGGTCTTGAGGCCAATCATTTTTAGTGGTATCAAGCATCATAATTAGTGGTTTCGGCCCCGAAAATTCGCATCGGTCAACTTGCTGAAAATAAAATGATAACTTGCATTTATAGCACTTTTTAGTACAGGCTTTCTATACACTGCATATACACTACATAATGAACCACACATCTATACAACTAAGTTGCAGTGTAAGCGCAAATTATTGTTATTACCCACGGTCATCAGGTACAGTTTAAACCCACATAATGATATTGCGTACTTTGTTCAACTCCCTGGGGAGCATACTATAAAGTGGATGATGTAAGACGAATGAGACGTTCCGAGTTACACTTATGAGCAATCCTGTATCTCTTTGAATCTGTTTGAATGAATAATGAATATGAATAATACTAACCCTATAACCCCTAACCCTAACCTAAAACCCTAACCCTTACTCCAACCCCAATCATAAACCTAACCCTAACCCTTAGAACGCTAAACATTATACCCTAACAGAACCCCGACCCTATATAACGCTAAACCGTTTTTTTTTTCTTCTTTAAGTTTTTTTCTTTTTCACTATTTGATAAGACACAATTACCCATGGGAACCAAATATTTTTATAAGCTTGGCTTCTTTTTGGTTCCCCCATATTTCACGTTATGTTAATTACATACAGATTGTTGATTATGTAATATGTACTGTATAATTTAGTCTTCTGTGTATTTTGTATTGTATTTCGTTCAAGAATATATTGTTTTTTTGTATATTATACTTGTTAAACAATTATTTGTGAGATATGGAAATCAATTCAAATCAGTCAAATCAAACCCCAACCCTAATGGGCAATTCCACGGTAACGGAAGGACATTCAGACACAATTTTGGAACTTCAATCAAATAATTCCAGGATCCTGCTTTTGATTTTTTATTCTAAATGGCATGTCTTTGATCCTTGTTGGGACACCTTTGATTTCCACTATTTCTAAAATTTTGACCGCACTATGTAAATTAGATATGGACACTAATGAGGCCGGTAACGGAAGGACGCCAAAATGGACATGGATTTTCATTTTTTTTTAGTTATGACCCAATCTCCGTGAAGTTACGAGGTTTATCATGTTAAGTTGGCTACTAGTCAATTTCATTATGTTCACAGAGTATAACACCACCTTTTAAGAAAAATATCTACATTGGTATATTAATTATGAGAAATTAATTACTCCAGTGTTCGGTAACGGAAGGACGGTAACGGAAGGACCTCTGAAAAGTCTATTGGAATTGTACAATAAAATTAATTTTGAAATGTAAAGACCATTTATGAGAAGGAAACATCTCTTTTGTGGTCTAAAATGAGTTTGTATCATAGATAGTATGGACATCACAAGCATTTACATTTCTATTTTTTTCTTACTATATTTCATGCTCCAATGGCTCTTATTCATGGTCAATCCATGGTAACGGAAGGACACTCAGACACAAATTGTCAACTTTAAGAAAGACATTTTTAAATACTTGTGTTGTTAGAACAGTCTATTTTGATAACAATACTTCCAAAACATACAGTTTTAAGGTCCCATCATTTTTATTTTTTTAAATCTCCGCACAATATTGAATATGCATACAAATGAGGTCGGTAACGGAAGGACACTAAAATGGACGAGGTTTTGTTATCAAATCAGTTTTAACTAAAACTCTGTGATATTAAATAATACAAAATATTTTAAGGGTACACATTTCATTCTCTGAAGGGTTAAGAAGAATTTACTTGTTCTTTGATTAAAATTTGTCCACAGATATTTGAGTTATTTCACACAAAGCGGACCAATGTTCGGTAACGGAAGGACATAATGGACTATAATGTATGATATGACACAGTAGGGTCATTCCATGTCAAATCACCTTTAAAAAAATAATTTTTAGAGTTTTTTTTGCTTAAATCTTGGCTTGATATAATTACTACAACATATGAAAGAATTGGAGATATGTTATTTCTTGCTTTTTCTACAGCCTTGTTTTTAGTTTGCAAATTTCATGTAAAATTTAATTATTTTAGACCTACACCCATGTCCAAGAATTCTATAGGGGTGTATTGTATAAAAAAAACCCTATTCAAAGTCATGATCAGCGCCTATTCACACCCTGGCTCACCACAGTTAAATAGACCTACTAATCCCCATACAATAGAAATCCAGACAAATGGCATCATGGTACAAGGGCCCTGTTGCAGAAAGGGATAAAATCAATTGTGAGCCAGATCAAATGTTCTAAAAGCACAAATCTGATTGGTTGAAACACAGAAAATTACTAGTCTGACCACGCTACGCCACTGATAGCTGGCCATTGCAGGTATTGTCTCATTATTTTGGGTTTTCATATATGAGAGACAAATTTTTGAACATAAATTTTGTCATAATATGTAATATGAGGTACCTTGTCCATCTGTTACCATGTGTATGGTAACGGAAGGACATTTTCTTTTGTTATTTATTAATTAACGAAGAAACAATGAGTAATACAATTGTTAGCAATGGGAAGGCCTACTTGAACTTGCTTTGCACTGAAGATTGGTCTGCTCTCTAACAATTATGTGAGCCACAAAATTAAAAATATTGATTTTTCGGTAACGGAAGGACATTTTCATAGGCTGAAAATAAGAAGTCATTGAAGCATAACAAATCAAATAAATCATACAAATTTACTATTTTACGAAATGGTCATATCTCAGGAGTCAGAATAATGGTTTTTAGGCTTAACTGGGGAAATATAAAACAAACACAGGATCAAAACACTTTTTCACAAAAATGTCAAATTTGTGGGGTTCAATTATGGTTATAAAGTTATTATAAAAAAACAACTAAAATTATGTAAAACTAAAATTTTCTCATTGAATTCCAAAAATATAGAATTTAAGCTTTGATTTGATACCAAATTTGTATCATAAAAATGCTTGTAAATTTTTTGGTCAAATGTCCACTTTGGCGTGGAATTGCCCTAATGCTAGCCCTAGTCCTAACCCTAACCTTACCCTAACACTAACACTAACCCTAACCCTAACACTAACCCTAACCGTAACCTAACCCTAACCCTCACCATAACCCTAACCAATACTATTCCTCTCTGGCCTTCGTTCTTCGCAGAACTATAATCAAAGCGAATGAATACCCATTTCCATTGCTTGTATCCATAGTCCTGTAAATATGTTTCAACAAAAACCATCTAAACTATTAAAACCTCCCCTTGCTTATTTATCAGACGCGAACAATTACTCGTTCTCATGCTTATTTATAGGGATCTAGTAACTGTGTTGACATTGCCCAAAGCGATGAATGGTTGATAAAATGTGTAATCTTGTCAGCTGATATACCAAGTGAGTAATATTATGGCCAAGTAATGAGCGAAAATGCAAAGTGATATTCGCTAACTCATAAGTAGCACTGACTTTGTACACTTGTATAACTTTCCAGTGGATATTTAACAATCTGAACACTTCAATCGTAAATATTTTGTACGTACCCAATCACTTCATTATGAAAGCATAATGCGATACAAGGCAACGCAGATTTGCAAACTGGTGTCTAACACGTTTTGCAACCACAAACTCTTCTCATGAGAACAATGGTTCAAAATAAGCATCCCAAAGAACAAATAAAATAATAAGATAACCAAGGATATGGGACTCCTACTTCCATGAGATAACACAGTTATGATCACATAAATAAAATAATATTGATGCAAGATTAACCCATTCAGGACTGTTCCCGAAACCATCCGTCTTGAATGAGTTGATACAAAGATGTCTATCTTCTAAAAACTTTGATTAATACAAAGTTGCATCAAAGTCTTCGTGTTTTTCCTCGCACTTTCTCTTGAAAAGTTAATTGAATTATCTTTGGGTTATTTCCCGGTTTATCGACCGATAACTGACTTATCGAGCTTTGCACATGGTTTCGTGGAAACGTCCCTCATTCAAGGGTCTTTGTGGCTCAATAGGTTATGCACCGGTCTTGCAATCCGGAGGTCTCGGGTTCAATTCCCGGCGAAGCCTATAATTTTTCTTTGCTCATTTTCAACCTTTATAAGAACTTGCTGGAATAGTAAAATACCCAACGTCCCGTGTCAAAGTGCAATAGCGCCATCTATCGGTATATTTTTCTTTTGTGTTGCTTTTTCGCATGCATTGCGATTATAATTGCTGCACGCGCTGCTCGAGAAGCCCGCGAAATAAACCTCCTAATGGGGGGAATCCCCTCGCATTTCTATTGTTGGTCGATGTCGAGGTAGTTTGAATAGCGGTACACGCAAATGATACGGCATACAGCTGCAGCAAAAAGTGGAGTGCATTAAACTGGCTACGGTAATTCGTCAAAACGCTAGCCCAGCGGCCCCGGGCAAAGTAGCGTCAACTGTTCGCTAACGGAAGCTGCTGTACCCTAACGAACGACGTTGGTTTGGAATTTTATGTCGGTCAAGGCTTGTGGTTTATTTGTTGATTTGTGGACATGGCCATGGATAGAAAAGTGGCACCGTTAACAGGTAAGACCTTGTTGAATTGAAGATTCTACGGTATATATGCTACTTTACTCTTTACTCAGTCCGTAGAAGTTAGTTACAACTTACAAACTTGTGTTCCTTTTAATTTTCGGCATGCCTAATTTTCTCCTCATGTTGATATGATCTGTGTTTGTATGTAATTCATATAATATATCACTCTGCAAGATAGATATTTGTTGTTTTGGGGCCTCTTTTTTTATGTTAACTGAACTGTCGACAGTGAACGACATTTCAGTTAAAGGTAGTTCAGATTCGTCAAATGAGATGCGCGGCGCCATCTTGCATACGCGTTGCGCACGGTGCGTAATGCACGTTAGCTCAGTGTCATGCGGTGCGCGCAAACTAACCCAGTTCAAAATGGCGACCCGCTATGTAGCATCCCCACGCTTGATGCCCTTTAACGTATGTAAAAGAGGCCCAGAAATGCCGTGAATTTATTGGTCGGTAACTAACACTGTAGTACAGTAGTTTTGTTACTGTTACTAGTAATTGTAAATGTAAAACTAAAAACCCTAATTTCAGACCGATACATTAATTACAATTACATGCATGACTACGCCTGGGCTGAGTGTACTACTGCTAAGCCTGGTGATTTAATAATAATGCCTAGATTATTTAGAGAAGGTTTGTGTTTTAGACTATTACTGTGTTCATATGCAGTGACAGTGCAGTGTGCATGTTATGCCAGATTATGTCCACCACCTGAAAACTCTATATTTTAATTTTGTGCAAAAAAAAAAACCTTTGGAAAATGTTAGCAAATGATCATTATGATTGCTTAATAATAAGATAATATCGATGTGATGTAAGCATATTGATGTACTTTATTGATCGTAGATGTAGAAGAGGGGCGGACGGTTTCATGCATTTTTCTCTCTCTTGTACCGTACTGACTGTACATGTATGAAACTTGATTCAATTGTATATATTTAATCATGTTCATGTTGTAACTATCATTAACGCTGTAACTGACCTTGATGATCGGATCGGTTGATCGGATCGGCAAAATTTGTATCATCAAAATCGGATCGCTACTTGATCGGGATCGGATGATCGGCAAAAAAAAAAAAAAAAAAAAAAAAAAAAAAAAAAAAAAAAAAAAAAAACGTTTTTTTTTTTTCTTTGGAAAATGATCCCAAAAAACATATTTTGGGACAATAAATGAATGACAAAGCAACATATATCCATATTAATAAGCCCAATGTAATTTTGTATAGGTATGCTTTCATTTCACACTGATTACTTCTCCTTTTACGAAATTACTCACGGCGATTCTGAAAGTTTACGTCAAATTAATCACATGGGACTGAGCACACTGCAAAGTTTATGTGCTTGGCACCGAGTTTAGCGTCTTCATAATGAAGATGCTGTTATGCCTGCCAAGTACTTATACTGTGCAGTTCAGCACACTGCAGAGTTTAAGTACTTGGCAGGCGTAGTAGGCTTAAAGCCATTTGGACGACTTAATCAATAGTTTTGGATGCGCCGAGGCAGCTTGCTCGGAGCTGTGCATCGCGCGGGGCTGGCGCTAGCGTGGCCAACCGGGAGAGATAAGGCGGAGAAGACCGTCAGCGGAGGCTATGCTTTCCCGTGCATACCTGCATCGCGGCGCGCGCGCGCAGCATGCATGCAGCACGCGACATGTGACAGCTGATCTATCTCCGTCCATGTGACCTCTTTTTGTTGATGTTGTTGTTACTTATTTTTGCATTTTGTTTTTAGTTTGACATCGTTTTTTTATGCTGTTGCTGCATGCATTTTCAGTCAGATTTTTGTGCATCGCTTGTTTATTTTATCCTGTTTCCTTGAATTGCAGCTTGATTATTAATATTACTCAGTATAAAAAAATAATTAAGATATTTTGATTTTGTTTTTCACGACTGATTTTCTAAAAAATAACTGGAGTTTATTTAACTGTTTTGTTATTCTTTGTTCTCCTTTAGAATCAGTTTAACTCGATCAACAAGTTGGGTACATGATGTATTATAAGCTACATGCAGTATACAAATAATTCTGAAAAAAACAACAATAGAAAACATAAAATTAAGGGGACATTTTTTAAATAAACAAAGTAATATACCCCCAATAATTGTTGTGCCCCCCCCCCCCCCCCCCCCCCCCCCCATCAGTCCGACCATCTTCGCCACTGGCTACATGTGTTTGTTTGTTTGTTTGTTTGTATTTGATTAGTGTGTATTGCTTTGTTGTATTGCAACTAGTACACAAGTTTGTTCGCTAATTACTTGTACCAATAGCCCCAATATACCGATCCCCACGTCATTCAACAATCCGAAATGAGTTTTAAATGTACAAAAAAAATAATAGCCCCCCGCCCCCAAACTTCCCGTCGTCCGGCGTATAGGCCTACTTAAGAAACAAAGTACCCTCCCCCAGTCTACTGAGAACGATGCCACCCCCTCCCCGATTTGAAAACAAGTACACCGGGTATTATATTTATAAACTATTGTTTGACACCAAGTATAATAATAATAATCTCGATTTATAATTATAGCGCCTAATATGATTGATAAATGACGGAAATGATGAACTGATGAGGATGGCAATGAATGATCATTATGAAGATGGCGATGGCAATGATTATTATGATAAAAAAAGAGGATGGTAATGATCCATGATGAAGATGAGGATGATGGTGCATATTTGACTAGTGATGATTATAATAATTACTAACATCGAGACGGACAAAGGGCTATTATAATGGAGCCAGGGGCGAAGCAAGAACATTGTAAACTGCGTCATGGCAACTCCCCGATAAAATGTAGGTAGTATATAATTTATTATTATTTTTAATTGCGTTACGTACTATCTTAACATGAACAATTATTGCAATAATTACTAATACTTAAATTATGCGTAGCTTCGAGGTAAACTATATGGGGAGGTCCTCAATACAATGTGACAAAAAATGAAGAAAGCGTTAGCCTAATGGCAGTGTGAACGAAATAATTAGTTCCCCATTTGCGTGCCCCCCCCCCCCCCCCCCTGAACAAATAAAAATAAAAAAATCACACGGTCGCACATTTTTTTAATTTTTTTTATTTGGGGGGGGGGGGGGGGGGGGGGCTGACCACATTTCAATTGTTATAATTATCTTATCATCACCATTATTTTCAATTTGACGTTATTATTATGATGTTCTTCATCAAGTATATATACAATTTCACAAGCCATCATCCGTCGGAAATAATAAGTATTTATATTTTGAACATCATCACGTACGGTACATAAAAATAAAAATCGCCACGTCGCACATCGGAAACTAAATCATAATCGGGGGCCGCATTGATATTGGGGGATGGGGGAGGGGGCTGACCACATTTCAATTGTTATCATAATTATCTTATCATCACCATTATTTTCAATTTGACGTTTATATTATGATGTTGATCATCAAGTATTTAATTTCACAAGCCATCATCAGTAGAAATAATAGAGTATTTATATTTTGAACATCATCATGAGTACATAAAAATTAAAATTGCACGGTCGCACATGAAACTAAATTATAATCAGGGGCCGCAGAGTGATTTTGATTCGGGGGGGGGGGGGCTGACCACATTTAAATTGTTATCATAACTATCTTATCATCACCATTATTTTCAATTTGACGTTTATATTATGATGTTTTTCATCAAGTATACAATTTCACAAGCCATCATCCGTCGGAAATAATAAGTATTTATATTTTGAACATCATCACGAGTACATAAAAATAAAAATCGCCCCGTCTCACATCGGAAACTAAATCATAATCAGGGGCCGCATTGATATTGGGGGATGGGGGAGGGGGCTGACCACATTTAAATTGTTATCATAATTATCTTATCCGTCACCATTATTTTCAATTTGACGTTTATATTATGATGTTGATCATCAAGTATTTAATTTCACAAGCCATCATCAGTAGAAAATAATAAGTATTTATATTTTGAACATCATCATGAGTACATAAAAATAAAAATCGCCCCGTCGCACATCGGAAACTAAATCATAATCAGGGGCCGCATTGATGATGGGGGAGGGGGCTGACCACATTTCAATTGTTATCATAATTATCTTATCATCACCATTATTTCAATTTAACGTTTATATTATGTTGATCATCAAGTAATTCACAAGCCATCATCCGTATAGAAATAATAGAGTATTTATATTTTGAACATCATGAGTACACACAAATTAAAATTGCACGGTCGCAGAAACTAAATCATAATCATGGGCCGCAGAATGTTTTCGGGGAGGGGGGAGGGGGCTGATCACATTTCAATTGTTTTCATAATTATCTGATCATCACCATTATTTTCAACTTGACGTTTATGTTATGATGTTTATCATCAAGTATACACTTTCACAAGCCATCATCCGTAGAAATAATAAAAGTATTTATATCATGAACATCATCATAAGCACGAGTACATAATAATTAATCATAACAAAATCGCACAGTCGCACGTGAAACTAAATCATAATCAGCGGTCACAGAATGTTTTGATTTTTTTTTGGGGGGGGGGGGGGGGGGCGGGGGGTGGGGGAGGTGGCTGACCACATTTCAATCATTATCATAAGTATCCTTTTAAGTCCCCCGTGCTCATGTTTATCTCGTCTTCCTCGTCATTACATAAATAATCACAGCGTAAACAAATTATAATTCTTTAAAGAACTTATAGTAAAACAAATGAACGAAGGATCGGCCGAATGTAGTAAAGTTGAAGGTTTCCGATGCTCGACAAAACGACTGCCTTAAAATAAAATTGGAGCGTCCGTCATCTTCCTAAAAAGGAAAGACAAAAAAAAAAAAACATGTTATGATTATGTTTATATAGTTAAATTTTGACGCCATTAGTCAATATAACAACATCTCCCAGAATTCTGGGACCGGGAGATCGAGAGAGCAAATTTACAGTTGATATGAAAAAATTGTCAGTGCATGTAATATAATTATGTACCAGCTTTCCCCTGAATCTTAGTCCTTGCTGGCGACTATATATCAACAAATCGTTTTTATGTCCTCTTCCATAATTTATCAGCATTCTCTATCAGTCGGTCGACAGTAAAAGACTGAATTTAACATGTAAAAGAGGATATGAAAACGATAATTTGTTGATCTATATAGCTTGCGACATAGGACACGCATGCCGCCCGCATGCATGCACGCCAGCGCGGCGCCGATCGCGCGCGCGCCGGGTCTGACGGCCCAGAGTTCATGTGAACATCCGTCGGGAATATCGTTCAAATGACTAGCAATTTTGCGTGTCTTGTTCCGATTTTCGCTTTCAAAACGAAGTAAACTAACAAAGAGTATCTCGAAAATAAAATTTTTTTCAAGTAAATGATATAGATTGTTCCTTTTTTAAATTTCAATTCCGATATTCTTCAAAGAAAATGGATGGTTTTCTCCCGGTTTTTTTGTTTTGTTTTTCACAAAAAAAAAAAAAAAAAAAAAAAAATCATCCGATCCGATCTTCCGATTTTTTTTCTCAAGATCGGAAATCGGAAAAACGGTCCGATCAACCATGATCGGATCGGGATCGGCATGCCGATCCGATGATCGGTTACAGCATTAACTATCATGTAAACTTACTTTCTTCCCTTTAGATGTGTATGTCATTGAACCTAAAGTTGCTTCTTATTTATGGTCTCTTTCTTGTTGTTTTTTCCCCAGATATGTCTCAGTGCCTTGTGCTTGTTCTACCTGTGTGAATGTTCCTGTCTTTTAGCGCTACATTTGACCCTGTTTGACCCTGTTTGACCCTGTTTGACCCTGTTTGACCCAATCTACCTGCTCTGAATGTCAGTCTGACCTGTGAACTTTCATGTGTACTAGCCTTGACCCAGTGACCCCTGAACTCGCAACTCCTATTTGATGTCAACCTTCTGAAATTTAGAAATATATCATATTCATCTATAGACTAGATAGAAAAATTGACGTTTGACCTTTGAACTATTCAGTGTCAACCTTGTTATTTAGAAATAGAACTTTAGAACATCGGTGTGGAAAGAGGCCCAGCACAATCTTGTTTTCAAGTGACCTTTGACCTTTTATGTGTACTTGCCATTTATTACCATTGAATGTATGCATTCATTGGTATTGAGCATTTACACATCTATTCTCTTGAGTGATGAGTCCATAATTGCTTATTTTTAAAAAAGGAATATGAAATACACGATATTCAAGATTTCACGCTTTAAAGGGATAGTTGAGTATTGGTCAAACTTAACTTTAGTAACCAAAACCTGCACGATTACGATACAAACTAATAGTTATAACTTCACCATGCTCGAAAAGTATACACAATTACAAACGACAAAGTAAAACCCCTGTTATCATTCAAAAAGAGCCGTTACAACTCGAAGTGTCAAATTAACTCGGCGCGAAGCACTAGCGTTGTAGGTCCTAATACGGGACTGTATAGTGCAGTGTGCTGTAATACGGGACTGTAGTGCAGTCACTGTGTGCGGTAATACTATACAGTAGTACGTGCATATTATGTATCGCAACCATAGAAGTATGACTCCAACACTGCCGTTGACGCAACTCGCAAGCCCCATTCGCATTCGTTCGCCTTTCGTTCACAGTCGCGCTAACACACGGAGAGACTGGTCCATGAGGCGCATATATCACTGATTTTTTGCGGAATGGAAGGAAAAATCATAATCTTAATCCACCCGGTAGTTGGATCACATATTGGAGAGTAAATTGCTGGTAAGTACCGTATCATATGTATAGTTTTAAGCACAATTAGCGTGCACACAAATATTTGGTTTCAGTCTTTTATTAGGAGAACATAGAACGCTAGTGCCTCGCACTAGCGGTTCTAAAAAGTGATACCCGGGCGTCAACCACTTTTATATGATATTTTGAAAGCAAATTTCACAACAATTAGAGCATTTGAATGGAAATTATTATTATTTCCCATGTTTTTTTCGATGATCTTTCATATGGAATTGAAATCAACCAAATCCGTTACAATCGATGTTGGGGGGGCACTTTGGAAATTACCAAAACTCAACTTGGCCTTTAACACCCTTTGAAGAAGTTCCTGAATTCTCCTATTCTCTGATGAGATTAAAGCGACCTACACCTTTGACAAGTCGTTCCAGGAATAAATGCCATTAACCCATCACAAACTGGAACCTTTCTGTGGGCCAAAAACGTACAAGGAAATTACAGTGCGCACATTCATAGAAAAACAACGGGTTAAACAAGTTATGGATTGAGATGGAAGAAGAGAAGCAGAGTCACCAGACGTTGAACAATCTCCAACAACCTGCCGAGGAGGAGCAGGCTTGGAACGGTTACCAGCAACCTGCTGCCTGGTACATTGACAGGGACAACCAGCACTGCCTGCTCCTGTGGGCGATCCTTCTGGCGGTGGTCACCATCCTTCTACACCGAGTGATGTCCTACACACAAGTACCCATAGAACCCGAGGAGAGTCGCACTACTACCGCTGAGGGGGGCTCAGACAACATGCGCCCGTCTTCACGTTCACGGTCAAACATGGGTTTCCCTCGCCGCATCTTGCTCGGTATTGCGAACATACTCGCAACCGTTTGGCTCCTGTTTGTGATAATCGTCACGCGCACGTGCGCCTGTCTTCGTTGCGTGTGCCGCTGCGTTCTCACTTGTCCGGGAGCGTGTTTCATCTGCGTATGTCGATGTCCGGGGCGATGCGTCGGAGAGGTGCGCACCTTCTGTCAGGATGTGCGGAGGATATTCATCTGGTTGCTGCATCGACCAATCAGACGCCACCTCTGGCCACGCCTCCCCCCGATCCTGAAGCTGCCGCTGCATGAGAACGAACCGGAAGGTGCCGTATTATAACATCTTGTTACCATAGCAACACGCATTCTCTTACAACAAACGCTTTCATACGAACACTAACCAGTTTGATCATGTAAACCACGGGCGTAAATATGTTTGGAAAACACAATGCATTGTGCTTTCCGAACAAATATACGCCCATGATGTAAACATTCAATGCTTTTTAAAAATCATTTAAAGGGGTATTCCGGGCCTGATAAAACTATTCGTCATTTGAATAAGCAGAATAAGAGGCATAATTGGTGAAAGTTTGATCAAAATCGGACAAGAAACGCGAGAGTTATACTTATTTGAACATCATGTGGTAATGAGCGATCGTTTCAAAATTGCCGCCATATGTAACATCATTGACGAGCAACTTGCCATGGCTTTAGTACATGAAAATACACTTATTTCTCATTTTCGTTGATATAAATTAATTTTTCTCTGCTTGTTTTCACGAATTCATAGAAGAATATCGATGGGCCAACCTCTCTAGAATGTGTAAGCTCATAAATTTGCTTTGTTATTAAGAAAATTTAAATTTTGTAAAAGTTCCATGTAGAAGTCAAAATGGCTGCTGCTCGCAAGTGACGTCACGATCGATAGCAATTTCGAACGATACTCAAAATCAGAGCAAAGTTCATCATGTCATAACTTTTGTATTGCTCTACCGTTTTGGATCAGATTTTCGATCATGATTCTTCATATTCACTTCATTTTATAGCAAACATCACATATCTGGGGTGGAATTCCGCTTTAACTGCTTTTTTAAAATCATTTAACTGCTTTTAAATAAAACTTGCTCATGAATCCATTTTTTTATAAACAATGTTCCATGGTTTTTTAAAATCTAATGTCACTAAACTGCTTTGAAACTTGAAAGTATTCACAAACGTTCATCCTTTTTATTAAATTGACTTGCTAATTCATTATTTAACAGATTATTCCAATTTATTAAAGACTGAGATGCTAACTCATTATTAATTGAAGCAAAATTCACTGACACATGGTCACTAACACGCATTCATCTTTCATAAGTGCCTTGGAATAAGACTAACTCCACTTTCCTCATCAACATTATTGATGCATTCAGGTACATGTATCTAGAGTAGATGCACTTCATTAAAGCTTAATCTAGCCGAGATTGTGCCAATCCAGCAAAAATGGAACTACACATACCTCAGACAAGTCTCCACTCTAACACTTTCCTGCTAGCTGCTCGGCCGGTCAAGTAAAATGTCATCGGCTATGAAAAATTCAGGCTCTTGTTGGCAGTTTCAAACTTTTTTTTTCCTGTAAAAATTTTGGAAGAACATATCATTAGCCAGGACCCTTTTGGGCAAGATAGATACAAAGTTTTGAAGGTTTACTTGCCCCAATATAAAATGTACTTATTGATGAGATTTAGATGTAAGAATTTACATTATTCTCTCATCTAGTTGAACAACTATTTAGTTGCCTGATCGGGCAAGCAAACCAGGCAATTTATGACATTTTAGTTGCCCGACACCACTTTTGACTTGCAGTGGGCAAGTGCTAGTTTCGATCTCTGTCTGAAGTTCTTCTTTGTTTTGGGCCACTGAATTCTAATTCAAGGCCAGTAAATGAACAAAATTGCAATTTCACTTGCCCGACTGCCTGGCTCACTTTAACAAAAAGGTCAATGCATTTTACATGTAGCATTGCATTAGTTTCTATTGATTCACACACACAAATTTCATCGTATCTAGCTAGTCGAGAGCCGACTAGCTTTCGACTAGCTATACGATGGAAATTGTGTGTCTGAACGCTCACTATTAACGATACATCGTATAAAGAATCATGACGGGGGTTTGAGCATCGTTTCGAAACGAGAGCTAAATAAAGAATCGACGCTCGTTTTAAGTGTGAAGGACGTTTTGTTAATCATGATTTCTTATACGACGTTTCGGGATCAAATTTGTTTGTGTGTGAACACGCTGACAATCATGCAACAATATTTGGTATATTTGTAGTCAGACGTATGGTATACAGACTGTAGATCTTGTGATGCCAAACTTGTTAAGAAAAACACGAAAAAATAACGTCTCTCATATCTAGGAAACCAAAATCAAGCATTAATTAATACAATTTGGGTGGCCCAAATCAATTGGTGGCCCTCAATCAGTGCCGGGCTAGTGATAATTTTGAACCCTGTCGAAGAGAATGAATTATGCCTTTAATTTAATAGCTTTTGACGTTGAACTCTGTTAGAGTTCAGTGCAAACAAATTTCAGAGTGCTATTTAATTGCAGGCGCCAGGCAGGCTTACAGGATAGACCCCACAAAATTACATTTTGGGCAATTCCATAAATATGTCAACCAGTAGGCCAAAATTTCAAAATCATCATATTAGTCCAAATAATACATCAATTTGAAGGTAATAATGTGAACTGTCAAAAACCATTCGTTAAAAATTTGTTTGACTAAGTTCAAGGTCAAGAGACCCTTCCAAATCAAGGCATACTGAAGTTGCTGATTTTTCTTTGCTGTAACATACCATTTGATCTTTTTATATATTTCAATTAAAAAAGACTGAATAATTAATTGACCATGATAGATGTACACAGTATAACTTTCTGAATCCATTACCACAAAAAAATTAGAAAAATACTCTTTTAATTACGATTTGTAGCTAATTAATATCAGGACTATTTTTGTCATGTACGTCCGACACAGAAAAACACTTAATTTCTATTTCACGAAAAGACAAAGAACCCAATAAAGGGCAGGATGTCAATGCAAAGCAAGTTCTAACCCCTCTACACAGAGTGTAAAAAAAAAATTCCAATCATCACTAATTACGGAAAAAATGGGTGGTCGGACGTACACTTTTTGCGTACGTCCGACCATGTACGTCCGACACGGCATTGAAATTAATAGAGTTTTGCCAGCCTAAAACACTTAAATTCACACTGTATCTATCTGTATGATTAAAGAGTGTATTCAAATGTAATATCTCTTGATTATTTAGTGATTCATATCCCTAATTCTAACAAATCATCATCATATGGCTGGACATTCCATAGTCACATTTTTGTATGGCTATTTACATACTAATACTACACACTATCATGCTGCCCCCATCCCCACCCCCTTACATAATTCAAGAAATGACTTGGTCTCGGCCTCAAAATTTGTGACCGGTCCTGGTCTCGTCCTCGGCTGCGGTCATTTTCTATGGACACCCCCTACCCACACTCCCCCCGCTTACTTCAATTTGTCTGACGAAATATCCCCCCCCCCCCCTACACCCACCCCTTGAAAAAATCCTGGGTACGCCACTGCCTACAAGTAGCTAGTTCGAATGTCAAATACATTAATTGATTTATTTAATATTGATTGGTTGGTGTGATTGTTTCATTATAATGATTGACTGATTAATTGATAGATTGACTCGATTCAATAACCATAAATAAACACTATTAATCAAATCATTGTTTTATTACTTTTAAACTCATTGATCACTGCAACTCACTCACTCACTCACTCACTCACTCACTCACTCACTTTCACAGGCATTCATATACAACGCCGTTAAGGGCCAGTACGCTCAGACGTCGAGCACGGGAACTTCAGGCGTATGCGAACTGAATTGTCCGCTGCGTGTAGCAATTCAGCTGGAAATCAACATTTGCCAAAATCCACGCACGACACGTCTTTAGAAATACTCCAATAACAAGACAAATAATGCAAGTGGTATGGTTGTACATTACCTAAATGACAGAACTGCATATTATCGTCTCAGATTACTCTGAATTATGCACGTACATATTATAAACATAATGATTGAAAAGATTTGATAAGGGGGTATCGGCATTTTCGTCAACATTTTTAAATCTCTTTGTGCGTGTATGTCTAGTCTTAGTAACAAGTGTTTGCAATTTAAAAAATCTTGATTAAACGCTCACGTCACGATTTGGTTAACGCGACACTTCGAGTTTTACCGGCATGGAAAACGACAAATTGTTGGGTCACTTTACCCTACACTTCGTAGATTTGGGTGACCTGTTTCACAAAAGGTACAGAACCGTTCACGTGATGTTAACGTGAACGTGACGTGACTGTTCGTACCAAGCCCTCATTTTCTAACCAGTTGTTGTAAACAAAAATTTCATATTAAAAAGTAATTTCAGTTATTTGCATATTTTGCATATCTAATGAGCATCATAAATATGATATGCTACTCATGAATATTCATACAACTACCCAATAAATGTGCAATTTTTGTACTAACCACTCATTTTTTACGTGAGAAAATGTATGTTGATGAGTGCTAGACTAGTGGTATTGAAGCATTCCAAAGTTAAAGTGTAATTGTCACTCGTGTGTAGTGCTGTGATTTGTTGATGTTCAAGACAATGAATAAAAAGACATGAAACACACACATTCATCCTAATTCATGTTTATTTAATTCATCTTACAATGAAACAAAGGGGAATGAAAAAAAGTATTGCCTAGTAGGCCTGAAACTATCAATATGGTTATTGTATTAATTTTACTTTTGTTTTTCCTTATTTTTTTTCGGGCCAGTAGATTTTGGTTTCGGGCCACCAAATTTGGAAAAATACTAATTCGACTGGCCCGACCGGGCCACCAACAAAAAAAGTTAATTTCGAGGGTTGGCAATATTATTTTGTCCATTGGATACTGTGTGTTCATATTGAACAGCAATTACAGAGAATATCCCATTGACTTTTCTGAGCGGGCAATATCATTTCTTGCACCTGTACATACATATAGTTTTGTTGGCTAAAATTGCCCTGCTCAGATGTCTGCTACACGGTTAATAATAATCAATAGATGACATTGAAGATGTTTCATCATACTGGATATCAGAAACTTCCTTTGTGAGGGCTTTTTTGTTTAAAGTTCTGCCAGTTTGTCTAATACCAATTCTATGTGTTGTCTAGATTCATAATTGTCTGATCAGTTCAGCTGATAGAAACTTAAAGTCTATTATCATTTCGATTATGGAACCTCACTCATTGGAAATAACCTGTTTTATTTAAAGTTTCTGAAAAACCCCACAGACTTTGTATACAATCAACCTGGTTCCCGTAGTCAAGGGGCTATATTTATGTAAGAGCATAAGACCACTTGGACTGTTATGACCCACAAATATGTTAGACAATTTGACACATAGACTGACATTCATGATTCTTATTTCAGCAGGTTTGCTGCTTTTCTGTCTATTGTTGAGTATTGTTTTGGTCTTTTTTCATTTGGTCGAAGTACCGAAAACATCTACGACAGCATGATTCATGTGGATAGGATCATTTTGTCTAATCTTCATTTTGTCTAATCATCAGTTCAGGTACATGTAATGTGCTTATAGCTATATTCTATGTACAGTATACCTCAACCTCATTCGAGATAAGATAAAATTAAATAAACTGTCATTTGCCCAGACGAAGATCCTGACAGGATTGAAAGCTATAGGCTGTATACGACTCTCATTTTACCACATTGGCGATTTTTAGTAGACAAGCGGCTAATTAATTCAATGTAAGTGTTAGACAAAGTGGCATTTAGACAGTCTATTATATTAGACTAAATTCTTTTTCCTATTGTCTAATGTCAAACTGGGTCCAAACAATTATGATAGACTAACAGCCTGCTGAAGAATATTTCTAAACACAATGTACACAAAAAAGAATAAGAAGTTGCAGTAAAACAACAACAAGTTAAGTAAAAACAATGAAAATAAAAAGAAATAAATCATATTTCCCATTTTTCTCATATTTACCGGACGGGCACCTTATTTCCCGGGCGGTATTTCCCGGTATTTACCGGTGGGAATTCCCGCCACCGGTATTTCCCGGCCAACCCTGCAACAAACATAAATTTTGTGATGAAAAATCAACCCTAAACTTCAAATATACATTATAAATCTAGTTCATGTAGTCCCATCAGTGCATATTCATGTTAGTGAAGATTATTTGTGTTTTTATTTGTATTATACTGCCAAAATTTAATGGTACAGTGAAAAAATGTTTATATTTACCATTTAAGACAACATTACTTACTAACTATAACTTAAAGTGTCTATTTACAGCAAATATTTCAGCAGCAAGTAGACTTGCATTGGTATAACACATGTACGTCCGACACGGCAGTCTTGTACGTCCGACATTGTACGTCCGACACAAAAATAAAGCGTAAATATTCCATACTTCGAAGGGAAAATATTACAATTTTTTTTATATTTCCCATCATTTACAATCTAATCAACATGGTAATAGATGATTTGGCCCCAAAAAATGATTAACTTCACAGAGTTTTCCAGTTGAAATCCTCTTGTCAGAAAAATCAGTTTCTCTGAGTACGTCCGACCATGCAGTGTTTTTTAATCGGTACACGGTCATTAAGGTGGTAAAATCTGAATAAGTCATATTATTATTTTCTACTCATCATTTGCAATCTATTGATCACATAAAATCGTATGATTTACATTAACTTCTTCTTTAGTACCTAATTGAAGTGTGTGAAATGTACGTCCGAATTTATGGAGTTGCCCTTTTGTATTACCCTCTGGGCGAATGGCCCAAATGGCTGATGCTGTAGAATTGATTGACATGGTTAACCCACAAGGACATGGTATGTACAGTCAAACCTCTCTACAAAGACTTTTTTCCCCCGGATATTCATATCCGAAAATTTGTATTCAGTATCCGACCTTCACGGTCGGATATCGAATAGCCATTCGTTTGGACTCAGCCCTAGTATAAAGTAGGGCCGAGTCCAAACGGATATATCGGCTCTAGTGTAAAGACCCATGGGCATCAATCTGTAATTGATACCCATTCATCAGGGGGGATAATCTATTCATTCATCCCCCCCTGATGAATATTACGTAAGTATTGACGCCCTTGTAAAGACCATCCAAGGGAGACAGAACCATTCAAGGGAGTCTAGATTAGTGGTCTCTATAGTCAGGTGGTTTTATACAGGTGGCCGCAAGAGAAGGTTTGACTGCGTTATCAATGATCAGATATTATGCATATTATTATTATTATTAAGCATTTAGCTATGCTATTCATAGTCAACTACTGTATATCACAGCGTTCACAATGACAATATAACAAATCTTTAAAAATTAAATAAACAAAATAATAGCGAATGTCAGGTATTTTTCAGAGCTGATTAGTGAGAAGAGCATCTAGCTGTGACCTTGTTGCACAGCGCTGGGTTTTAATTGCTCCCTCATAAATGTGCAGACCCATTGATGGTACAATTAAACAGATTACGTGGGGTTGGAGGGTTGGGTTGTATGACGTACATGGAATCCAGACCAGCTGATTCTCACTCTAATTCATCTCTTAACCCTCACAAAATTAATCCATTTTAGTATCCTGCAACCCTCTAGCCATTGCTTGAAATTAGCATCTAGGCCCACTGACCCGGGGTAACTCAAATTTCATCGTTACATACAGGCAACCAGTTATAACAGTAATTTGTTTATATTTTGTTTGTCTTTGTTTGGGGCCTCCCGATTGGGGATTCAGGCCATTGTGAACATTCTTGTTTTAATTGCAAGTACATGTACATGTAGGTACAAAAGTGTATTTCTCTCATTGATTACAGTGATCATGTGTACTTACTGACGTTTATTTTAATAGCTAAATAATAATTTTTGGAAACACCCCAAGCAACATTTAAAAAAAAACACTTTTATCCCTGACGATGTGAATTGATGATCATAACTCTGTCTGTGACTGTAAAAAGTTGACAATACATGTATGTGACCGGCTGTAGCAAAACCCAGCACTTGTTGGTTATTCATGTCTTGAAGAAATGGGCATTATAGGTTCACATAATGTGTAAAATTGAAACAATCATATCTTCTCCAATTATTGACCAATTTGTTAGAACAAAGCATCAAATGAAAGCTTGTGATTGAGGCCTTTCTAATGGTATACGAAATCTACTTTTTTTTAACCAACATGGTTTTGCTATAGCCGGTCATGTATCAATGTAGAAATTAATTTTTTTGTTAGAGGGCTACATTACATTTCCAGTCCGATGGATATCCAAAACATAATACCCTAGATGGTAATTTTAGGGGCTACCTACTGATTTCAGGGGGGTATTTTGAAAATTAGGGGGCAAGATCGCCCCTGTTTACCCCGACATCTATAGTTAAACAGCCTTGATCTACATGTGAAGTAAACATCAAATCAAATTTGAAATTCCATTTGTGGTCAGCTTCGTAATGTGCAGAGGGTTATTTATAGACCAGAATTGATCAATAATTGTGTCTGTTCATTGCGCTAATAGCAATTTCATGTAGATGCATGAATTCAATGAACATGGCACGGTCCTAAAAGTTCTTAAAGGGTAACACTACCCAAAAATGATTCTTATTATAAATCTAATGTAAATTAATAATAGTTTTAATGGTCCGTTCCCCCGACAAGTTCAGAGAAATTTGTTTCCAGACAAATTATACAATTTTAAAGGGATCTAGTAACTTTGTTGACTTGCAAATGTTGTTATCTCATATGTCCACAGAGTATTGTGGGAAAATTTCGAGTCAAATGGACATTGCATGTCCAAGTAATGAGCGCAACTGCAAAGTGATATGCACCAACTCACTGCACTCACTTTGTACACGGTTTCAAATCTCTGGGGGAGTTTTTCTTATCTGAAAACCTTTATCGTACATGTTGTCTTTGTAACGAAAGGGAAATTAGAAAAACCGAAACCTGTCCCATAATTTTAGGGTTAATACGAATACAACAAGGTATGAAGGAACCGCTAGAATTAAAATTTTATTTTGAGGATTTGGACAATGTTACTAAGTCCCTTTAAACCCAGATCACGATACTGGGTCTGCAGATGAAGACCCACTGTGCGAACTATTGTTCTAACGTACGCATACTATAGAATTGGCAAACTCACAAACGTTTAGCACTTACGGAACCATCAGCCATGTTGGTTCCGTTACATTAGTTGCGGCGATTAATTCCAATGTTTATGAATTTTACACAACCGGTTGAAAAATACAAACATCTTTTTGATATCAAATAGGTACACCAAAACATACATTGTGTATACCCTTGTGTTGTTCTGTGCATGATGGTCCCAGCGAAAAAAATACACAGGGGCGGCGGGCGAATTCGCCCCCGAAATGCCCAAATTCGCCCCTGAAAAAAAAAATTGCCCCGAAAATTTAATACATTTTTTTTTCTTTTTTTTTTCAGGATTTTTATTGGGTTTGGATTGTGCTTATCAAATGATCACTTACAGCATTATAGCTTATTAGTAGCCCCTGAAATTCGAAAAAGAGCCCGTAAATTTGTAGCCCCCGAAAATTGTTAGAGTAGCCCCCTGAAAAGGGAGCCCCCGAAATGTTTTTGCTGGATGGTTCCCTTTAAAGAGCAACACACTTTATACACACATTCACACACAAACAAACTTGCACCATGTATTACAATACAGTAATACACCAGTTACAACTAATTTATGCACTTGTGCATAAATTAGTGAACTTCTAACATGGTTTCTCCATTAATGTCAAGTAACATTTTGCCAGCCTGGTGAGGCTCAGACTCAGAATGGGTTTATCACGTAACCTTTCTAAGAAGAAGATTTGATTTGGTTAAAACACATTTAATCAACCCCATGTGTTTGACAATTTTATGGCAATTAAGGGCAATGTTCATGTTCAAATGGCTTTTTTGAGTATGTAAGTTAACGATGAATATTTTTTTCCATTAAAAAAAATTAAATCCAATAATCATCTCATACAATAAAGCATTTGCATTGCATGATTGCATCGTGCTAGCAGAGATGCCAACCGTTCGGTTTTTGCCGTATTTGTTACGTTTTTTCACGCAAAATACGGCAGTACGTTTTCCCCTAATAAAATACGTTTTCTTGGGAAAAAAAAAAAAAAAAAAAATTTAATTAATTTTTTATTTTTATTTTTTAAAAATTTTTAAAATTTTTTTTTCGTTCTCTTTATAGAAACGATCGGAAATCGCCAACAAAATTTACGTTGAACCCTGATAAACATAAAGCAATGAAATCAGTTAAATTATGATAGAAAATTGCCACAAAATGATTACATTATCATAAAATAATCTTAAATTAATGGCAAAGAGCAATTTGTTTGAAAGATAGTACTTATTTGGTCTGCTGGTTTAATTGTCCCTCTTCTTTCAAATGGGCGCAAGCTATTTTTCACACCATGTACAAAAACAGTCAGTGTTCGCCCAAGCGTGAACGAAAATTTGTTTTGTTAGTGGCACTTGATAGATGAGACCATTGGGCATCCATCGACATGAAAATTTTTTCTAAATATGTAAAAATGTAATTTTGAAAAAATGTTCAAAAGTGTAACGCTTTTTTTTATACGCTCTGTATACATCAACCATTCATCACTTTTTGCACATAATAAAATTAAGTAGATCCCATCCTTTAAACAATCTGAAAAGATACTGTACAGCGCTCCCATGGATTTGATAAATTGATCAAAATACACACCTCATACGTATAATTTTCAGTGCATACGTATATGGTGGGTAATTATTTTTGGTTCAGTTGTTTGCCACGCTAACCCTCCTAATTCCCCCTGGATTTTAAGGTCTGGCAGTAAATTGATGTATTTTCTGCTTCGTAGAAAAACGTCTGGCGATGGGTTGCCCTATATTTATTTGACTGATTGACTCCATTTTGTTTTCCGAATATTTCAGTTTTGATGAAGACGTCCTCTGAACTAACTTACTTAGTGATATGTAGTGGAAAGGATATACCGTTTGTAACCGATAGTCTTGGCTCATAACCATTTTATATTTGTTTTAAGGTTTGGACTAAATTGTTTTTGTTGAGATCAAATCAGAAATCTGCCCTGATCAAAATTGTAATTATGACGAGGCTTGACTTCAATATTTTCTTTCACTATTATTTTCCCCAGGGTAGCTACTTCAGTCAAGGACAAGATAACTAAGTCGTAAATTGACAATAAGAAGAGCGCTAAGTCACATACTTAAAGTTTGGGAATCTCGCAGAAACACAATTTTTCTCTCGTTCATTTGTTTTGTTTTGTTTTTTAAAAATGATAAATTGTATCTAATCCAGATCTAACCCTAACCAATGAGATGATTTGAAAAACTTGATTTATAAATTGAAAATGCCTTTCTCACGCTCACCTGAAGAATTATTTTTTTCTTGTTGAATAACTGTACATAAAAAAAATGGAAAACATACATGATTGAGAGATGTCAGAAATAGAAGACCTTATTACTAATCAGATTTTAAATTGCTTGTTAACTTGACAGTCTAAAGTATTGACCCAAGGTGAATGCATTTTATACCACCAGTAAATAGTCTTGTGAGGGGTTAATGTACATGTATGCATACAAACACCAAGCTAATGCACTAATACATAATGACTCGGGGATCTACTAAAGTACTTCTGCTAATATGATTACTCAATTTTTCATGAGACTGAACCAAGATAGTTAGAGGGTGTTAGATGATGATGTGAACTCTGTGCATCCACCTCTCCAGGCTAATTTGTTTTTTCACAAGGGCTACTCTTTATATATTGGGGCAAGTCCAAGCTATTTTGTAGGCATAACGCGTGGGACATCAGAGCGAAAATGAGAGCTTACTCTTATAAGTAATATTGAAACACCAATTTTTTTTACATTTGAGATACTTTGGAGCAAATTTTATCAAATGCCAAAAAAAAAATGTGAAATTCTCCATGCATTAATGATTTATGCGACTTTTTGCTAGCATCACGCGTGGGACCAGAGAAAGTTGGTATTTTTTAATGTTGATTTGAATGTGAATTCCTCTGAATTTATAAACAATATCAAAACATGATTGGTATGTTCTTAAAGTGCATCTTGTGCTCTACTAGAATATGAAATTCCATCATCTCAAAACTTAAGAGTTTCACACAGGGTCAGTTTGAAAAAAAATTGCATTGTCACGCGTGGGACATTTTTCTGCCATGCGTTTTACATAGGCCTGCCACCCAATATGCCCTTATTATAGATATTTCAAGAATTTGAGCTTGGAAAATGCTCAATTTTTGCATAAATGTTCTTTATGACATTTCTTAACAATATATAAAAACAAAAGTTGCAAAAGCAAAATTTTTCCTTATAAATGTATTTCTTTGTTTTGGGAAATTCTTATGTATTTTTTGTTTTTCAACTTCCATTTTTCCTTTTTTTTTTTTATGAAATCAATTATTCGCCATTGTCAAACAGTTATTCTTAAAAGTATTTATTTGCAGTGATTAAAATAAGAAATAATTGAGTTTTTATAAATCATATGAAAAACACTATTTTCCATAGGATTTGTACATAAATCACAAAATCATGCAATTTCTGGAATGACTTCCACTTCGAAAAAGTCATGTGACTTTGTGAGGGTCTAGCTGTTCGTCATAAATTTGGTCTCAAAAGTTGCGCAAGACTTTAAAGAAAACACTTGTAAAGTTTCGGGCCAATATCTTTGTGCATTGCAAAATTATCGTGTATTTGCCAATTGGCTAAAAGAAGATTTTTAAAAACCCATTGCTTTACTGTACAGATTGTCCCACGCGTTACAAAATGTCCCACGCGTGACAATTGTAGAATTATGCTAATAAGGTAAATGTCCTTAACTTTTGTTGCTACATGTATGTTAGGATGTCCCCCAAGGTAAATTAGAACTTTGTAGAGTTTCAGAAAAATAAACCTTTCGATTAACGAGTAATTGAAACAATAAGATGTAAAAATGTAACGCGTGGGACATGCTGATTTTGGAACACATCTAATTTGCATATTGAATGAGATAACAAGCTGAAAGTCATAATCCCATTTCCTTATGGTAATGACATCAGGTCAAGCCAATAATAAGTAAATAATCATTACAAGCATTTTAAATATGATTTAATTTGTCTTTAATTCAGATGTCCCACGCGTTATGCTGATTAACATATTATGCAAATATATTTGATTAATACTACTTATTGGAGCCACCCTTAACATTTTTGTTTTCAAATTATCAAAATTCAATATCTCAGCTTTAAAATGACATCAAGTTTCACTTGATTGGGTGAAGATGAAAATTCACCCCCTTGGGAACAAATACCTTGGACTTGCCCTTATATTCTAAAATTCCGTGGGGGCAATGAAAGCCCCCATGGAAAACAAATGAGTTTGGACAAATGTGAAATGAAACCTATATCACACCTTTTTAAGAACAGTACAGTTTTTATTTTGTTTAATTTATATATTTTGTTTATTATTTTGCATGATATTGATTAATTTCAACACTGACAAACACCAACTCATCATCACTGTGATATACAGTAGTTAGAAGATTAAACAAACAACACCCTTCCATATTCAAATTCAACATTTGATGTCAATAGAAATCCAGTGGGTGAAAGTGAGGTTAGATTTTTATCTCTAACCAGGCCGGGTTAGGGTTAAGGGGGTATTTGCATTGAATCTTCAATTTTCAGCCAATACAATACAATGGAATATGGGATTTACAGAACTTGGGTATTACTGTATTTGACAGATCTAAGGTGTAATAACAGTATGCTTCATGTACAAACACATTTGACTGTATAGTCACTTAAGGGAAACAAGAAAAGTTCCCTCTGTAGGCAGGTGACCTTTATACGCAGGATCTATAACAATGTTTTATCGGCAGGAAATTAGTTTTAGTGACCATTTACATGTTGATTTGTTGTTATTCCAGTATATAACCTGTGATTATGTATGTTCCCCCCTATAGCTGCTGTACCAGGAGTGGGCCAGGCCTGGCAGGTGGTACAAGAAACAACCCCTCGATCTCGTCAGGTGAGACAAATAGGCTTGGTCTTTATACAAAGGATGTTTATGTGAAACCAGGGCTCGACACTAACACTTGCCCTGTTGTACAAGAAACAACCCCTCGATCTCGTCAGGTGAGACAAATAGGCTTGGTCTTTATACAAAGGATGTTTATGTCAAACCAGGGCTCGACACTAACACTTGCCCTGTTGTACAAGAAACAACCCCTCGATCTCGTCAGGTGAGACAAATAGGCTTGGTCTTTAATATACAAAGGATGTTTATGTCAAACCAGGGCTCGACACTAACACTTGCCCTGTTGTACAAGAAACAACCCCTCGATCTCGTCAGGTGAGACAAATAGGCTTGGTCTTTATACAAAGGATGTTTATGTCAAACCAGGGCTCGACACTAACACTTGCCCTGTTGCCCTGGGCAAGTCAATTTTCATAAATTGTCTAGTTTGCTTGCCCCATCGGACAACTAAATAATTGTTCAACCACAAACTGAGAACAATGTTAGTTGATATAGGTTTATCTCATCTAGAAGTAAAAGGGCAAGTCAATTTTATATTGGGGCAAGTCAAACTTCAGCATGTACATGTATGTTTTTATTTGCCCTAATGGGCCAGTAGTGAGTACAGAAAAAAAAAGAAAAACAAAACATGAATTCTTAATCACTATAAGCAAAGCACTAGATGCATTGGAATCATAAAACTTAATTTGACTCCTAACTAAGTATTGTGTAAACAGCGGGATGTTGGTAACCATCCATTACCTAATATTCACAAAGAAATAAGCAGAAGTGATCATACACATTGGGATTTTAATAACCATCTATCTTGTCTCATTGTTTCCAGGCGCTACTTTGGAGAGAAGATTGGCATCTACTTCTGCTGGCTGGGCTACTACACGGAGATGTTGATATGGGCGGCCATTGTGGGTCTCATCGTGTTCATCTATGGCATTGCTTCTCTGAATAGCTCCATCTCTGTGTAAGTAGAGTGTTATAAATGTCTAGTATTGTATGGAATGCTCCCTAGGGAGTGGAGTTGTGCACCTGTGAAGTTGTGTTTCTATTTATGTTGGTTGGGATACTACATTGAGATGTTGATATGGGCGGCCATTGTGGGTCTCATCGTGTTCATCTATGGTGTTGCTTCTCTGAATAGCTCTATCTCTGTGTGAGTAGAGTGTTATATATGTCAAGTATTGTATAAAATGCTCCCCAGGGAGTGGAGTTGTGCACCTGTGAAATCGTGTATCTATTTCTGTTAGTGGGTTGGGTCAAGGAGATGTTAGTAGTACAATGTTTTGAGTTTGGGTAAATTAAAGATAGTTGAATGAGCGGATCAGACAGTCTATCATATTGCTTCGTTAACAAATGTATGTGTGGTTGATTTTTTATTTCTGCTTGTTTTTCAGGGATGAGATCTGCGACGGAACGAGCATCATCATGTGTCCGCTGTGTGACAGGAGATGTCCGTACTGGAGGCTGGCTGACAGCTGTGTTTACTCACAGGTAATGAGGAGGAGCGAATAGAAATTAAATGATAGTGATGATGATTATGATTATGATGATGATGATGATGATGATGATGAAGATTATGATGATGATGATGATGAAGATTATGATGATGATGATGGTGATGACGATTATGATGATGATGATAATGATGATGATGGTGGTGGTGGTAGTGATGGTGATGATGATTGGTAGTGATCATCATCATGTGTCCTTTGACAAGAGATGTCCGTACTGGAGGCTGGCTGACAGTTGTGTCTACTCACATGTATAAATGAGAAGAGAGAATAGAGATGATGATGATGATGATTATGATAATGGTGATGATGATGATGGTGGTGGTGATGATGATGGTGATGATGATGTTGATGTTGATGTTGATGATGATGATGATGATAACGATGATGATGACAAGGAAGATGATGATGGTGATGACAATGATGATAAGTACAATTATGACAATCATTACAGTGATGATGATGATGAGTATGAGTTTTGCTCTAACATTAACAATTCAGATTTTCGTAATACAAACAAACAATTTTGCAAGACTAAGCCGTCCTTTATTTTAATCCAGTACTAATACATTTTGTATCCTGTCTTTGCCTCCTGTGCAGTTAACGTACCTGTTTGACAATGAAGCCACAGTGTTCTTTGCCTGTTTCATGTCTCTATGGGGTAAGTGCTATTACATGTTTTATGCATTTCTTAACCCATTCAGGACTGATTGATTTTGCTATAACATGCATTCTCCATAGAACCCTGCCCAAGTATTTTCGGGACCAATCCTGAATTGGTTAATAAATCTCTTTATATATTTGAAACACTGTATAAAATGGAAACATTTCTATATGCATGTACATGTATGTTGACCTCTCAAACCTGCTGTATACAGCAAACATTCACATGAATATATTTTGAGTATCAATTTGTGAAACATTTTTTTGTTAGGGTAAGACTTATGCCTCATGTTATAGGAGCCAGTATAAATGAGAGTAACTGTCTAAAGTTTGAACTGTGTTCATTTTTTGGGCGAACAATGATATTAATAGACAAATCAAGCCATTGACTAAACAACTTCTAATTAATTTGAACAGCATTTATTGTCTTGTATCGCTCTTCGTTGTTTTATTGATATATTTCCCTTGAATTGTATTTGTTATATTCTATAACTTATTTTTAATTCATGTTGCACTACATTTATTTACATTACAACAATACAATACATTTTTTAAGAACTTTTTACATATTACATATACATGTTGTTCTTTTCATTTGCTTCCTTACAGCGACACTGTTCTGTGAGTTTTGGAAGAGAAGGCAGAACACCATTGACTATGACTGGGACTTGTCCAGTATTAACATGAATGTATAATATTTTATAAGCCACATTGTCATGCTCTCTTTCTCTCTACCCTACCATTGACTATGACTGGGTTTGTTTGATTGGCAATGTTCTCATTCTCTATTTATTTGCTTCCCTACAGCAACACTGTTCTGTGAGTTTTGGAAGAGAAGGCAGAACACCATTGACTATGACTGGGATCTCTTTGGCTTTGAAGAACAGGAGGTATTAAACTTATTCAGTTATTTTCTAAAGTGATCCATTCTCTTTGTCAAATTCATCCAAAATCACTTTCATATTTCAATTGTACCCTCTTGTATTTAAACAGAAGAATGAAATGCGTTTTGTTTTGACAAATGTCTCCCTAATTAAAGATACATTTATGATTGAAGCAAAAGTATTCACGCTTTTTGATTATGTCAATAGGCAGTAGCTGTCAATATCGTACGTACATTTTCACTTTTTACCTGGTAAACACTGACTTTTTCCAGTGAAACTTTCATAAATCATGCAGAAGAATCTTGATACTGGTATACATGTATATGATCAAACTCTCAAATATAACTCGTGGAAACTAATCTTTATTGAGTTAATCAATAGTTTATTATTTTGTTTTTTTATTTGTTTGCTCTGTTTGCAGGAGAACATTCGTCCTGAGTTTGAAGCCAAGGCCCCAGACAGGAGGACCAGCCCCATCACTGGCGTGAGTCTTGCAATACCTACTACCTCTTACCTCAATACCTACTACCTATTCAAAATTTGCTTTCATAAGACAATGCTAGAAATTAACCTTTTTGCCTTGTGGCCCAGTCGGGCAAGTAAAAATAAGATTGTTCAACTTTAAGTGGCCCGAAACCTAAATCTGGTGGCCCTAAACAAAGATAAACATAATAAATTCTGTTCAATTTGGTTGCCCGAACGGGCCAGTAGAATTTTGTGATCAATGAAATTTGGTGGCCTGGAGCTAATTTTTAGTGGCCCCGGGCCATCGGGCCTATGCTAATTTCGAGCACTGCATAAGAATATGATTGATTACTTATCAAAACAGATAAAAAATAATTAAAAATTCTAAATGTTTCATTGTACCTGTTTAGAGGACTTGAAAATATTAAAATCACTTTTTAGTTACATTAAAAACAGAATAATTTAGAAAATCTGTGGGGCTCGACAAATTTACTTTAGTCAAATGCTGAAAAAAGCTGAAATATCAGGAAGATTAATTTGAATAATGCTTATTAAATAGCCCAAAGCTATTATTTCAGTAAGCTTATATGTTAAATAGTTATTTCTAATAATTAGTTTGATGATTTAAAACCTTAGAATCTGTTTAATGTGAATGGGTATTATAGAAAAAAGAAGTTTACCAGTTATATTGTACCTACCTTGTTCATAATGTTTATAAACTTTAGTGAAATGGATTCTTCTATACCATTATTTCAATTTGTATGTATTTATTGAAAAGTAAATACTAATATTTCTAAAAGCATGTTTTTATTTGCATTACTCTGTCACTTCTATTGATGCAGCTGTGTGTCTTGCTATCTGAGTTTGATTTACAGGTGGAAGAACCAATGTCATTCCTGCTTCAGTTCAAACATTCCCTCAAAAGTTCCCTCAATTTTTAGAGTTGTATTTCAGATTGTTCCAGTGCAGCATCAACAACATAAAACATTCCGGCTCCTTACATATAACTGCCTGCTCACTATGCAACCACAAAAATAAGTTTGTATTTTTCTCTGCAGTCTCTTTCCCCAACAATCAACATCACTGTTTCGCTGCTTTTCAACTCGGCGATTTTCTGCGCACTACGTAACACTGAGCAGCATGTGGGGTATTACTCACTGTGGGCAAGGCAACAGCAAGATCGCACTGAGGATTGAAATAACAAATCCGGACTACATGATTGTACTTTTAATGTAATGTTATTGTCATGTTGTTCTAGTATTCTGAGTCGTACGTGAAACTGAAGAAGGTTTTCCCCCGTCTGGTCGCATCTGTCACTTCTATCTTCTTCATGGTGAGGTGCCGCGGTGCTTGGAATGACTCCTTTGCTGTTCAATCTCATCTTATTTGATTTCACTTTCCATTTGATCAAGATCTTTGAATAACTGTGTGGCATCATGACTTGCCATTTCTTTAAATGATTGTATTTACAAACTCATAACGTTTTCTTTCCATTAAGGTGATGCCTCTGACATATTGTTTGTCTTGTTACATTGTCTCTTATTTTTTTCACCAAGGAAATGTCTTGGAATGGTTTTGTGCACAATTGCAATGGATGAAGATGTGTGCAGCATATTTCAACTTTAATTCACTCGTGTCTTAGCAGGTCATCTATTCAACATCATGTCTAATATCATTGTTTACCTTTACACGTTTTGTGTGCTTAACATGTTTGAATTCTCATTGAATCATATTGATGCATTGCTCGTCCTGCCAACTTATGACCTGCCTGTGTGTGACCTTCATTGCGACCTTCTATGTGACTTTCTCTGTGACCTTCATTGTGACCTTTGACCTTCATGATCATAGCTTGCTGAGCCTTACATGAAGTTCTCCAAGAAGTTCCCCCGGTTTGGAGCCTCTATATTGTTTATCCTGTTCATGGTGAGCTATTGTACACACCCCACACAACCAATTTCCCTCCCCCCCCTCCAAAAATGGGAAATATTAGGAACACCGTGTTGTATGAAAATTTGTGAACATTGTAGCGCAAATATCGTGATACCGAATTGCAATTGTAACATTTTTGCATGTTTTGTTGTGCATCCTTTTTTTTCTGCGATTGTAAAAATGAATGTAGCTACCGGAGCCGTATATCAAGTTTTACCGACGTTTCCCGCGACTCGCAACGTCACTGGTGACCATCTTCTTCATGGTGAGAGAGGACAGTAATAGTAACGTGTTGCTATAGCAACTACAGCACCTATCTCTTCTATTGGTTGAGTGGTTGTGATCTACACTAGCACCCTCTACTTACAACTATTAATCTTGTGTTTGTGTTTGAATGTGCTAACTGTTATGTTTGAAAACAAATTGTGAAAAGTAGCATTATATGTGTGCTGTTTGTTTATATGCTTTAAAATCAAATTTGTACCATGCAGGTTTGAAGGAATTCTTTATCTGACAGTACAGTTTACTTGTTTTAATTCACAAATGTAAATAGTGTTAGTTATAGTAATATACAAACAAAAATGTAAACATTTTCTTGGACAAATTTATGAGAAATCCATTCAGATTTGCATGGTACCACCTTGCTGCGTAATATACTAATGATTAAAGTACCAGTTTCTATTATTTTCTTCCCTAAGCAAGTGACTGATAACCCTGTGCTATATATACTTGCTGTGCTATGCTGTGCTAGTACCAACTGTATCTATGTAGCTAATGGCACTAATGACCTGCTAATTTGCATACTGTAGCCCTTGACACTAACAGTTTGAAATGAGCATCCAACCCCTTATTTTCTCTTTCTCCGCTCCTTTCCTTAGAATTAGGCCACTTATTAATTTGCTTTCTTTAATTCCTTTTCTTTTCTGTTTGGTGTTGGACTGTATGTTTCCTTATTTACATGTATTTGCTTGACTTTTATTAACAAAATGCTCTTTTATTTACCCCATTTTCTGTTATATACCTGTCACTTTGAGTTGCAACTTTTGGTTTAACATTTATCTGTTTGTATGCTTATGATTTTGTTTCAATCTCACGTTATGATTTCTTTTCCAATCTTTAACAAGTTTTATTTCTATTTTCTTCCCCAAGACAGCATGGTGGAATCCCTTAATATATTGGTTTTGTGGTTCTGTTCCTGCTTTAACTCTCTATTTGATTTTGTATGCTTTAGTTTTGGCGAGTTAACTAACCTGTCTAATTTATTCTTTCTCCCTTTTCCTACCATTCATCCACTTCATTATCATATTAACATCTTGTGACTTGTATCAACATGTTTTATTGAAATCTCTTTTTTGAAAACTTTGTAATTGTTCTTCTCTATCTTTAATTCATTTATTTTCTTTACCTGTCATTTCTTCTATTAAAAATCTTTCTCTCAATTTGTGTTCATTCCATCTTCTCAATGTTTCACTTTTTTATTTCCCTCTCTGTCTTTCCATTTTCCTTATGTAACTATTTCAATCACTTCAACCTCTCTTCTTTCCTTTCTCTGTTGCTTTTTTCTTTTTGTTCTTTCTCTTTTTCTTTACTTCGCCACTTTCCCTCTTCTCCTTCCCTTGCACTCTCTCTACGCTCCCTTGCGAGCAACTCTTTTATTTTATTCCAATCTGGTTGTAATCATGCCCTACTGTTTGCTCATCCATTGTCATGCACATATATTCATGTTAATGTTACTAAATGTGCCACCTCATTAATCATGCATAATCCGGGCTTGGCTTAACACCTGACCCCTGCACCTGTGGGATAACCTATGACCTTTGACCTTTGGCCTCATCTAACACTGGAATAATGCGGCTAACCTGGTGGCTTCTAACAACAATCTATGGAAACGCTTTCTACTGCATGCTGATTCTTCCTCTACAAACCTGAACTTTGGTCAAATGTGCCGCTGGATATCCTTTGACCTTTGATTCGGGAAAACATTTGACCTTTGACCTCATCTATCTAAACTGCTGTTTGCTAATGTTTGGTTAAAACACCTACCGCTGGATTGCATGCCTTGAACTGCATGCTGGTTCTCCCCCGGCCTAACACTGGTGGCGCTCTAACATCAAAGACTCTTCCTTCAATGCCTGTGACCTTTGACCTCACATACTTGCTTTGCATGCCTGCTGGTCTGACCCCTTGTTGTTTGACACTTGGGATGTATGTTATAGCGGGATGAGCCGTGGGTCCCGATTAGAGTGAGGTACCCAAGATTTGTAGGAGGGGCTGTTATTATTGTGTTTATGGTAAGCTTGTATTAAACTAAGCATACATTCTCAGTGTCAATATAGGACCTAAATTGTTGATCCTAGCAGAGTCTTCAGATGAATCTGAAGAAGATTCTGCTAGGAATGAGCATGTAGGCCCTATATTGACTCTCATTTTATTACACAGGCGTTAGTATAGTAAGCAGTTTTCAGCAGTTTTTTGCATCATCAAGCATACATTCCTATACAAAATATAATCTGGGGAGAGTGAGAAGGGCCTAAAGTCAGTTTTCTGCTGAATTGAGTTATAAGGCATACCATCTTGTAAATGTAGGTCGGAGTACTCTATATCTTTTCTGAAGACTTACATTATATCAAAACCGATAAAAACTTATTGAATTGAAGAAAATTTACTATGGATTAGAAGTGGTTTTCAAGTTTGTTTTGTTTATGTTTTACTTTACTTTTACTTTAATTATGCCAAATATAGTTAACATTTGTGGAATATTTATAAAAAATAATACTGTGCTACAAATCTTTTCCTCAAGGATCACAACCTTTAAACATTATTATCCCCTAAGTGCAAAAAGTGACTTGGCACCCTTCTCTTTCTCAACGGATGATACATGACTTATAATATTTAGATAGCAATACTATGCAAAGTGGTTAAGCTCACTCAGTATTTAGTATAATGTACATGTATGTATGGTTTGCTCTGGTCCACTAGTAAAAGGTGTCCAGTAACATTTATTTATTTTTTTAGATTGTTTAAAGTAATGTGGAAGTCTTTGTCATGTATTCAATTTATGTGCATTCCATGTATGAACAAGAGAAAATACGCTGTTTTTTATTACCGAATTCCTTCTTTGGCAAGCTTCAATTCAAAATATACCAACCACTAAATTACAATGTACGCAAAGTACATTTCAACATTTCAGCATATTGACAGAAAAGGGTCAGGATAACCAGAAACCATACATTCTTGCTATTTGGGGTTTACTACATTAAATATCCATGAATTTGAATACATTACAACGATATTCACAGGATAAAAGTTACTCTTGCATGCTCTGAGAAAAAAGCTGAAATAAAGTAGGTTTACATTTTTTTTTAACACTATAAAGTAATTAAGACAGTTGAAACTATACTTGCTGAAATATATTGAAAAACAGAGTGAAATATGTGATACTTATATTACAATATTTAACAAATGTACCTTGGTCTGATTGAGTAAGGTATCATTTAAAAGTTAATATTTTGTATTTTATTTTATATAGTTTGTTTGTTAAAATGTGTTAAAATGGCTCTTCTGCTTTTGTATAATGGTACATATTTGAATAAACAAGTACATGTTATCTGGTCTGTAGATTATATTTTGAATTGAGTATTCTTTATTCATAAAATATACAAGATAGAAAATTATAAAACATGTGTAAAGAGGCTATATTTTTCACTCTGTATTTTTTTTTCATGTGCGCTCTGTTTGAAGATAACTATTTATTAGTAACTCAATATATTGTATTAATGTTATTTTTGTTTCATTGATAATGTTCATTTGTTTGAATTTGTCTAAAAGACTTCTCATAGAGTAACCTTTTTATTTGAAATGTATATGATTTACAATAATGGTGGCTAGGTATATAGCGCATGTTCCGTCTTTCAACGCTTGCAGTGTGATTGTGATTTTACATTACTTTATAAAGTAAACTAAAAGTTATTTATCAAAGTTTAAAATAGCCTATGCAAAATGAATGCATTACTTGAAGTTGTTTAGCTGGCAATGCATATTCACCTAAAGCATTCTTTAGATTCATATCTGCTGTGGTTTGTTTGGGTTTCTTCACTGTGCAATACTTTGTTATTATGTGTGAATTGATTTATTTGAGATGGAAAATAATATGTTTTTTGCGTAAATGCATTGATTTAATGTACAGTATTAGTTCATGATATAAATTATGTTAATTTCTTGTAAAGAAAGCAAGATGTTATTTCCTACTGTATTTATGATAATTTGTTTAAACTTAAAAGGGGACAAAGTTACGGCATGCTTGATATTGCATTAATACATTGATTATATTTAAGTTGGTTTTGCTATTATCCATTGATAAGTTTAAAGGGAATTAGGGCACCTTTTCAAAAAGGTGTTGTTGCTGTGTATATTTCTTTTCAAAAAGGTGTTGCTGTGTATGTTTTTTAAATTGTTTGTTAAAGAATGTTTCACTTTCTTGTGATAGGAATGTTTCAGACCATTTGATTGATATTGTGAATTTGCACACTTGAAGAGAAAAAATAATAGCATGGTTGATTTTATTTTGCATAAATAATTGAATTTTTTAATATTAAGTTTCTTTTGATGTTAACCCGTCCATAAGTCTTCTTTTTATTTAAGTTTCAATATTTAACAGAAAAAAGGGTGCTGTTTTACAAAGATGTGAACGGAATAACAAATACAGAAATATATCAATCCGTTTCGCAAAGATAACTTAAATTTCGAAAAAAATTAACATTTTACAAGACAGCTTTGTGAAATGGCGCTCTTGTCTTTAAATAGTTCCTTAAGAAATTTGCGTGAAATTAAATTTTTATTTTGAACATGTTTCAGTGTATGGTAATTTCTGATTATAATGATAAGTTGATTTAGCCAATTTTAGCATAAAAATGTGTAAAGCATTTATTTGTAAGAAAAAATGCAAAGCTGAAATCAATGCACAAATTTATGTTGCTAAAAATATACGGGTGTGTGTGAACTTTCTTATTTTGTTGCATAAATATTCAGTGTCTCTATTCTACATTTATTTTGTAAAGCAAATCTGTTTTATTTAAGGTTGTTGATTTATGCTTTATTCCTATTTGATGCATGTATTCTGTTAGCTTAAATTTGTTTAATATGTTTACAAAGTTCTAAATATGCATATACAGTATATGTTTTTCTGAATGTCATAATTTGTTTTTTAAATAAGCTGAAATTTATGGTTATCTGGCTTACCCTTCCATTGGCCAAAAAATCAATATATCTATTTTTGCCCCTTTTCCTTAAGCTAGCAAACATTTGATTTTAATATGTAATTTTACTCTAAAGTTTCCTTCTTATTACATCTTTATGAACCAAATAATTAATATATAGAAACTATCTGCTTTTAATTGCTTTACATATTATATATATCTGTAAACAAGTACATATTTAAACTTTCTTGTTAACAAAAGTGAATCATATATTTAAAAATTATCCTTCCAACTGAATGTCTTTACTTTATATTTATTTATTTATTTATAATTTATCAACATTTATGTTTATAGAATTACTCAAACTAATAATTGAATAATCTTTACAGTTGTTTAATATTATTTGGTTTGAATTACTTTTTTATTTCATGAACATATATATATATTTTTTAATGAAATGCAAAACTTGTATAGTTTCAATGAAACTTTGTTATTGTTTCTTTATTCTCAAGACAACTAATAAAAGCTGAAGCAACACCTTCATACCAAACTAAAAAGGGAAAAGAAAGAACAAAAAACATTCCGGATATTAATTAGATGAAAATTATAGCCAATAATACCAGTGATTATTTCTTGCTCTTCAAAACAATTAATACAACCAGAAGCAACATCTTTGTGACAGGATGAAGAATTGATAATTATTTTTTTTTAGCAAATACATGTTTAAAATGGACATCAGTGATAAGTGAATGTTATTGCTACAGTATAAGCATCTAATATTTGTGGATATATTTTAAGGATTAATTTTATTAACATTTTCAAAATTTTTTCTTGGATTACAATTTTAACAAGTATGTTATAATCTATGATGTGAACAGATATGTTTATTTTAATAATGAGTTGTAACTATCCTTGTTGGTAACTCCCCCTCTCCCTAGATCCTGCTCGTGATGGCTGCGGTCATGACCGTCATCATCTACCGTATCGTAGTCAAGACCGCCATCTTCTCCATCGACCAGGAATTCATCTCCTCCTACTCCTCCATCATCACCTCCGTCACTGCATCCGTGATCTCCCTGCTCCTCATCATGATCCTGCAAATCGTGAGTTGGTTTGTCTTTCTGTATGCTTGTACTTGTGTCTGGTTTTCACAACAGAAAGGGAATAACACCAAAATATTAGACAGCAGGGGGCACCTACATGTATCTATGTGATTTTTGTTTTGTTTTGTTTTTGGGGGGACACTTCAAACTTTGAGGGGATAGGTGGTGGGGTGGGGGGGGGGGGGTTCACCTGCTCTCGCCTCTCCACTTCTTGGGCATGTGTATAAATTGAAGGGGTGATGTCTACATGAGAAATGTATAATTTCTTAGCTTCATTTTGTTTCTTTTCCAACCTCCAGTTGTACGAGCGTATCGCAGTTTGGCTGACCAACCTTGGTAAGTTTAATCTTCCAACGTGCATGAAAACAATTTGCAGTAATGTTTTTCTTTTATTGTATTTCAGTTGTACATGTTCATGTACATGTTCCATGCAGTGTGAAATTGATATCATAATTTGTCTCAAAATGAAAGTTATATATATGATAATATGCAAAATGTAAACAAAAAAAATTCTTTCTGTTTTTTATAAAAGTATTCTCTTATCAGGGTTTGATTATTTACCACATTTTAGTTTAAGATATTGCAACAATTCATTTGTTTTGTGTGTAGTATTTAATGTTACAAACATACATGTAGAGAACTGACAAGAAATATTTAACATGAATTAAAATAAGCAAAGAAAATTGGGCTATGCTGGGATTTGATTTCATTTAGTTAGTATTTATAACCAAAAAAATGCTACATGTACTTGTGCAACTTATCTCACTGGGTTTTCTTTTCTTCACATAATTGAGACTGAGCACTGAGACAGCTTTAGTGCTCAAGATTGCAGAACTTATGTATTTAGGACTTATGATATTGGGTTCTATGTAGTGATATTTAAATTTAATATTTGTTTCTATTTTGTGACACTTTTCTCTACTATATTACGCATTATACAGAGTTGCACAGGACTGAGACTGAGTATGAAGACAGCTTTGTCCTCAAGATGTACCTCTTTGCATTCGTCAATTACTATTCTACCAGTTTCTACATCGCTTTCTTCAAGGGACGGTAAGACACAAACTTTTGTTCACTATTATACATTTTGTTGACTCATTTCAGCATACACTTTTATAACCTGGTTACACCAGACGGTCAATTCTGGGTTGCTAAGGGCGATGTTCGTTCAGTTTCGGACAAAAATGAATTTCGGGGAAATTTGTTTTGGGGGCACCGCAACGTCTCCACAATTGCCCAGTCACTTGATTCACATCTATACACTTGTCTTTGCATTTGTGAATTGTTGATCCTAGTCTAGATCCAATTCTCAATGTTTGCATATCTGTCTTGCAGTATCCCGGGCCCCCTGGCTGACTATGGCAGAGTCTTTGGAAGGTGTGCAGTGTACCTCATAAAATCATGTTAAAGACACTTTAACAACCCTCCTTTCTAGACACCTATCTTTATATTTATCAGTTGTTGAGTCCTTATGTAAGTCTGGTAATTCAATTATCAATCTGTTTCAATATATTTCCATATTTATCTTGCAGTATCCCAGGCACCCCGGCTGACTATGGCAGAGTCCTTAGAAAATGTAGCTCATACAAACCACACGCATTAATTATCAATCTGTTTCAATCAATATGTGTCCACATTTATCTTGCAGTATCCTGGGCACCCCGGCTGACTATGGCAGAGTCCTTAGAAAATGTAGCTCATACAAACCACACGCATTAATTATCAATCTGTTTCAATCAATATGTGTCCACATTTATCTTGCAGTATACCAGGCACCCCGGCTGACTATGGCAGAGTCTTTGGAAAGTGGCGACAGGAAGAGGTGAGAACCAGATTATATTTAGGTCTCAGTTCAAACTGAATGCCAGGGGTTTGTTTCATGAAGGGGTCTTAGCTATGGCCATTGTCTTATCTTATCTGGCGCGGAGCTAGGGAGCAACCTAATTTTGCAACAGCTATCGACGCTCTGTGCAAATGCACCGTAGCTCTGCGCCAGATACAATAAGACAACGTACATAGCTAAAAACCCTTTCATAAAACAAATCTCTGGGCTCTATGACGATATGATATGATGATACTGATATTCATGATGGTGATACTGATTATGATTTGCATTGTGATGGTATTCATAATGATAATTTCAATTACTCATGTTTTCTCTCTGTTACAGTGTCAGCTGGATGCATGAACGAGCCTTTCATCAACATTGCCATCACTGTGTGCATGATGTTAATAATGATTTTGATAATAATACCTTTGGTGTTTATGGAGATACTGATGACAGTTTTGATAATGATGAATTCAATTACCGATGTTTTCTCTCTGTTACAGTGTGACCCAACTGTTCATCAACATTGCCATCACTGTGTGCATGATGTTGATAATGATTTTAATAATAATACATGATACTGATATGGTGATACTGATGACAGTTTTGATAATGATAATTTGAATTGCCCATGTTTTCTCTCTGTTACAGTGTGACCCTGCTGGCTGCATGCAAGAACTGTTCATCAACATTGCCATCACCATGTGCGGCAAACAGTTCTTCAGCAACTTCATGGAGCTCGCCATGCCGTAAGTCACATGACAGTCACATGACAGTCGCAGTCATAATTGTGACTGAATATAGCAAAACCCTGCACTTGTTGGTAAAAATCTAAAATTTAGATTTTCAAGCCATGAGAAAGGCCCATCACAAGCATTCATTCGATGCCTTCTTCTAAAACATTGGAATATAAACTGGGCTCAAAAAGAAACTTATCACTTTTTCAGAGCGACGGTCACTAAAATCCATAGCATCAAATTGAATCATATTAAGACACAGATAAGCTATCATTCTCCTTATGAAGCATATCTGAAAAAATAAATGTTTGCTTTTGACAAAAAAGAGAAAAATTACATGGAATTACTACAGGTCACTTTTCAAAAATCACAGAAACTGCTCGCTGCGAACCTCCACGAAAGGCGGTCTATTCAGAAATTTCAATAGCTACATGTATTCATTCAACTTCAAAGCGGGTTATGTAACCACTAGACTGGCTATTGTCCGTACCGAGCTCTGTGCCCGGAACGCGATGCAGTTTCTGTGATTTTTGAAAAATGACCTCTTGCGATTACACCGTATTTTATTATTTGTTGACTAAAGCAAATATAATTTTGTTTAGATCGGCTTGCTAAGGAGTATTATAGCTAATCTATGCCCAATTATGATTACTTTTTATGCTTTGGATTTTAATGTGTGTCACTCTGAAGAAGTGATAAGTTTCTTTTGGAGCCCAGTTTACTTGGCAAAGATATGACTGTTCAAACTTACAAACATAAGTCTTTTACATACATTATTTGAACTTAAAATGCCCATTTCTTCAAAACATGAATACAGACAACTGCAGGGTTTTGCTATAACCAGTCACAAATAGCACACAAAAATGATAACATTGCTCTTTTTATGCCTCCACTAAAGAAGTGGCCGGAGGCACTATGTTTTCGGGTTGTCCGTCCGTCCGTACGTCCGTCCGTCCGTCCATACGTACGTCCGATATCTCAAGAACCTGTTGACGGATCAACTTCAAACTTGGCTTGAGTGTACATATTGGGGTGACAATGATCTGATTAGATTTTGGTGTTCATGAGATCAAAGGTCAAGGTCACAGGACTCAATATATGTGCAAAAATGCCTTGTTCTCGAACCGGTTAACAGATCAATTTCAAACTTGGTATGAGTGTACATATTGGGGTGGCAATGATCTGTTTAGATTTTGGGTTCATGAGGTCAAAGGTCAAGGTCACAGGACTCAATATACATGTATGTGCAAAATTGCCTCGTTCTCGTGATATCTCAAGAACCGGTTGACGGATCAATTTCAAACTTGGTATGAGTGTACACATCGGGGTAGCAATGATCAGATTATATTTTGGGGGTCATGAGATCAAAGGTCAAGGTCACAGGACTCAATATATGCAAAAATGGCTTGTAATGGCAACATTTCAATCACTGAATGTCAGATTTCAATCAAACTTGGTACCTGAATGTTTCTCAGGGAGCCAATGTAGCCATCAAAATTTGGGGTCATATGGTCAAGGTCACAGGACTCAAAATATATGAAAAATAAACAAAAATTTATTCAGTGCACGTTAATTTGGGCTGGATATTGAAATCGCGTGATAGCGGAGGCATTTTTCGACTGCGCGCAGTCGAAGATCCATCTAGTTTATTTCAATACAATTTGAATGCAGGAACAACTTGTCCTTTGATTTGGGCTTTTGATAGTTGTGATTGGGGCATTAAGAGCAGGTCAATATGCAGTAAGTTACAGACAAGTTCAAGTCTTATAGAGTAACTATAAAGACATTGCATTATACTCTTCCTATTTTATGAAATGAAGATGCAGTAATGGTTCATAACAACTTGACCTTCAATTTTGGCATTTTGAGAGTGGATGATAAGGGCTTCGAGAGCAAGCAGCTGATTGCCTCCTTATTAACCAATAGGCATTGCTTGCTATACCGTAACTCACAAAAACATGTCCATTTTGAAATTAATTTCTACATAATCAAAACAAGATGTTGAAAATTAATCTCATGTAAGGATTTCATTTGCTTGATTTTGCAAATTTCAGGCTGTCCCGGCTTTAACGATGGCAGGGTATAATGTCAGTTAGAATTCCTTATCCCATATATTTAGGATGTTTGATAACTTCTGGCAATTGTTATAAGCAATAAATAATTTAGACAGATATGTCAGAGCTGCCAAGTCTCCCTGATTTCGCAGGTGTCTTCCTGAAAATAGACCAAGATTACTGCATCGGATTTCATCCCACAAGCCAATCTCCCTGATGATTGAAATATTGCTTTCATTAGGTTGTATGCATTTGATTTACATCTCCCTGATTTCTGAAGAAATTTCCCCAAATCTTCCTGATTGTTGAATTTCAATGTTTGTTGCTCTAATATTTTTGAATATCATTAATGTTTTTGCCATATTTAGGCTCCTGCTGAACTTCTGGCGCTCCCGTAGTGGGCGTAAGGAGGAGAAGGAGGGAACAGGGAGCTACGAGCAGTGGGAGCGAGACGCAGACCTGGGCGATCTAGGACCAAGAGGGCTCTTCAAGGAATACCTCGAGATGGGTTAGTGATTTGATGCCCCCCCCCCCCCAAGATCCCAGCCCACCACTGTAATCTCTCTCTCTGTATTATATCTACGATCTCATTGCATTGCTTTTATCGGTGTGCACGCAAAGCGTTTGAGCAGTTGGGAGAAAGACGCAGGCCTGGGGGATCTGGGACCAATAGGGCTCTTCAAGGAGTACCTCGAGATGGGTACGTTGATTTGATGCCCCCCACCCCCCACCCCCCAAGATCCCAGCCTACCACTGTAATCTCTCTCTCTGTATTATATCTACGATCTCATTGCATTGCTTTTATCGGTGTGCACGCAAAGCGTTTGAGCAGTTGGGAGAAAGACGCAGACCTGGGGGATCTGGGACCAATAGGGCTCTTCAAGGAGTACCTCGAGATGGGTACGTTGATTTGATGCCCCCCCACCCCCCACCCCACAAGATCCCAGCCTACCACTGTAATCTCTCTCTCTGTATTATATCTACGAATTCATTGCATTGCTTTTATCGGTGTGCACGCAAAGCGTTTGAGCAGTTGGGAGAAAGACGCAGACCTGGGGGATCTGGGACCAATAGGGCTCTTCAAGGAGTACCTCGAGATGGGTACGTTGATTTGATGCCCCCCCACCCCCCACCCCCCAAGATCCCAGCCTACCACTGTAATCTCTCTCTCTGTATTATATCTACAAATTCATTGCATTGCTTTTATCGGTGTGCACGCAAAGCGTTTGAGCAGTTGGGAGAGAGACGCAGGCCTGGGGGATCTGGGACCAATAGGGCTCTTCAAGGAGTACCTCGAGATGGGTACGTTGATTTGATGCCCCCCCACCCCCCACCCCCCAAGATCCCAGCCTACCACTGTAATCTCTCTCTCTGTATTATATCTACGAATTCATTGCATTGCTTTTATCGGTGTGCACGCAAAGCGTTTGAGCAGTTGGGAGAGAGACGCAGGCCTGGGGGATCTGGGACCAAGAGGGCTCTTCAAGGAATACCTCGAGATGGGTACGTTGATTTGATGACCCCACCCCCACCCATCCCCACCCCCCCCCCCCCCCCATTTTATTGGTGCGCACGCAAAAGGTTTAAGCAGTTGGAGAGATACACAGACCTGGGGGATCTTGGCCCAAGAGGGCGCTTCAAGGAATAACTCAATATGAGATTGTGCATTTACTGAAATACCTCAGGGCTCTCCCTTAAAGTGGTCCTGTAAACTAAATGCATCTGTATTTCTGGTAATAGTCCCGTTTATTACATTCCATGTTTGTTTGTTTATTCTACAGTTGTGCAGTTTGGTTTCTCCACCATCTTTGTTGCTGCCTTCCCGCTGGCTCCGTTCTTTGCTCTCCTCAACAACCTCATTGAGATCCGTCTCGATGCCTTCAAGTTCATCTCCCAGCTCAGGCGTCCTGTCGCCAAACGTGCCCAAGATATCGGTAAGTTTGTAGAATATTTTGTTCTTGTTCACACAACAGTAATATTCCAGTTTCTGAATCGTTTCTAAATACATTTTCAAATTCCTTTAGCTAAATGGGCCCAAGATACAGTAAAATTGCATGCTATTGTGTTCTTGTAATCCAATTTCAAAATTGTTGTCGGAATTAAAGTTCAGATTTGGAGATACAGTTGGGTAGGCTTCGGCAATTATGTAACCCCTGTAACCGGTGTACCCGATTAAGTGCCAGAAATTTCATGAAAAAACGTAACAATCTTTGGTAAAAATCTTAGTTATTTTAGCCCTTCAACAGGTGAGCTCCATAACTCCTTGACTATGGGAACTGGGTGGGTTGTGTACAAAGTCTATAGGGATCATCTTGAAGGGAATTGGTTAACTCCTTGACTATGGGAACTGGGTGGGTTGTGTACAAAGTCTATGGGGATCATCTTGAAGGGAATTGGTTAACTCCTTGACTATGGGAACTGGGTGGGTTGTGTACAAAGTCTATAGGGATCATCTTGAAGGGAATTGGTTAACTCCTTGACTATGGGAACTGGGAGGGTTATGTACAAAGTCTATGGGGATCATCTTGAAGGGAATGGGTTAATTCCTTGAATATAGGGAAGTGGGTGGGTTGTGTACAAAGTCTATAGACGTATTCGAGCGGCCTTTCATGGAAGTGAGCCTTCTACATGCGATGACTGGGGGCTTCTCTAGATCCGCGCGCGCACTTTTCTCCCATCCCGAGGCAGATTATGCACAGCATTCACCCCTAAAAGTAGGCCTACTTCCTTATTGCGCTCAGTACGCACACGCTGTAACTTAGGGGGTGGCATGTATAAAAATCATCCAAACCGAATACGTCTATGGGGATCATCTTGATGGGAATGGGACGTTAACCTATTAAAAGGGGTATTCCGGGCCTGATAAAACCATTCGTTATTTGAATAAGCAGAATAAGAGGCATAATTGGTGAAAATTTGATCAAAATCGGACAAGAAACACGGGAGTTATACCTATTTGAACATAATGTAGTAATGAGCGATCGTTTCAAAATTGCCGCCATATGCAACATCATTGACGAGCAACTCGCCATGGCTTTAGTACATGAAAATACACTTATTTCTCATTTTCGTTGCTAAAAATAAAATTTTCTCTGCTTGTTTTCACGAATTCATAGAAGAATATCGATGGGCCAACCTCTTTGGAATTTGTAAGCTCATAAATTTGCTTTGTTATTAAGAAAATTTAAATTTTGTAAAATTTCCATGTAGAAGTCAAAATGGCTGCAGCTCGCAAGTGACGTCACGATCGATAGCAATTGCGAACGATACTAAAAATCGGAGCAAAGTTCATTCTGTCATAACTTTTGTATTGCTCTACCGTTTTGGCTCAGATTTTCGATCATGATTCTTCATATTCACTTCATTTTATAGCAAACATCACATTTCTGGGGTGGAATTCCTCTTTAAATGGAGACTACTGTATGTACATGTGGCTGGCCATGATTTATATTCCACTTTATCTTTCTCCCTCTCTTGTACCAGGTGCCTGGTATGCCATTCTGGTGGGAATCGGCAATCTGTCTGTGCTCACAAACGTAAGTAAATTGGTTATTCGCTCCTCATTCTGAAATTATATTTGTTTAGTAATGCGTTACCAAAATGACTTTGATGCACTTAGACTCAGTACGCCCTCCTACAAACTACGCTTACAAGAGGCAGAGCTCAAAGCCCAGTGCAGACCTGAGTGGAATAGGGGAGCGAAAGGACACACCGTCCTAAGTCTAAGTAAGGTGTTACACTGGACCGTTGTTCATGGATAAACCATAATATGTACATGCAGTGACGGCAAGGATCTATGATTTGATAAAACATGATTTACAATATTAGACATTTGCCCAATAATAAAAGCTTACCTTAAAATGTACAGAATGTATGCCATAGCAATTCCAAAAAGACTGAAATACATTTTGACTTAATAAATACTTTTCCAGGTTTATTTATCAACATACTTATTATCATTCGCTATCTCTCTCTCTCTCTCTCTCTCTCTCTTGTCAATTGCAGGCCCTTATTATTGCATTCACGTCTGACTTCATCCCTCGTCAAGTCTACAAGTATTACTACTCTACAAACAAATCTTTGACCTGATATGTATAAACTGGGCTCTCTCAAGCTTTATTACCTTGAGTTCCTATTTACCTCTGATATTTATCGGCAAATGGGATCCGAATTATTATTGACCTTCTTGTTTCTCTTTGTCAATTGTACGCCCTTATTATTGCGTTCACGTCTGACTTCATGCCGCGTCAAGTCTACAAGTATTACTACTCTGCAGACGAATTCCTGACTGGCTACCCCAACTTGTCTCATAAGAGCTTTTCTTGTTCCAATACATCCTTATACCCTCTCTCATAATAATTTTTTTCCCCTTCTCCCTCTCTCTTTGTTAATTGTAGGCCCTTATTATTGCGTTCACGTCTGACTTCATCCCGCGTCAAGTCTACAAGTATTACTACTCTGCGGATGAGTCCCTGACTGGCTACCCCAACTTGTCTCATAAGAGCTTTTCTTGTTCCAATACATCCTTATACCCTCTCTCATAATAATTTTTTTCCCCTTCTCCCTCTCTCTTTGTTAATTGTAGGCCCTTATTATTGCGTTCACGTCTGACTTCATCCCGCGTCAAGTCTACAAGTATTACTACTCTGCGGATGAGTCCCTGACTGGATACACCAACTGGTCTCTCTCCACCTTCAACACGTCAGACTTCATCGATAATATCGAATCAGCTCCCGATGACCCAACCTACCCGGAGAACTCTGGCTTCAACGAAACACTCAATGTCACAAGCTGCCGGTAAGATGATGATGGTGTTAGTAGTAGTGGTGGTGGTGGTGGTGGTAATGGTGCTGGTGGTGTTATTGATGATGGTGGTGGTGGTGGTAGTGGAGGTGGGGGTGGTGGAGGTAGTGGTAGTGGGGGTGGTGGTGGTAGTGGTAGTGATGGTGGTGGTGGTGGGGTATTGATGGTGGTGGTGGTAGTGATAATACAAATTATAATAAATCATATTTGTATAGCTCCTAATGCAGAACAGCCTCTAAGCGCTTATTATCCCTGGTCATTTGCTGCAGTTCAGACCTGCACAATTATCTTGTACATATTGATGGTGGTGGTGGTGGTAGTGGTGATGGTGATAGCGGTGGTATACAGTAGACTAGAATTTCTAGTAGTAGTTGAAGTAATGGTAAAATGTATATGCATACATGTATTTGCCTACTATTTCACCCTTCTATTGTCTCTCAGATACCGTGGGTTTTATGATGCCGACTACAAAGAGTCTCTGGACTACTGGCTGGTGGTCGCCATCAAGCTTGCTTTCATCATCCTCTATGAGGTAAGAAAACACCCCTCAACTCATAATGGTACAGTTCATTCCTTGTATGCATACCATGCAGAAGTGGAGTCATGTATTCATGTTACCCTAGTAAGGAATCCACTTTTCATGATGTATTGGTTGTTGCAATAAAATGTGCATTTACCATCCTCTGAGGTAAGAAAACACCCCCTAAACGATCAATGGTATCATCCGTCTTTTTATGCATACCGTGCAGAAGAGGAGTCATGCATTCATGTTATAGGGTAGGCAAGTGAATATCATTTCATGTTAGTTGTTGCAATGAAATAAGCAGTGACTTGAATCGAGATTGACTAGCAAGGTCAGTTTGAAAAATCTCTTTGGGTTCAGCTTTTATGAAGTACAATTCAATTTTCATTCACCTTTTCAGTCAATATTTATGTGTTGTTTCTCACTTTTTAGGCACACATGAAATGTATACGTCATTTGATATGTATGTTCATTGGTTGATGAAATATTGATTCATATATCAGCTTAAGTAATGACAAGTTTCCTCATGCACATATTTAGGGACTTAATGTGCTGAAAGGATCCAAGTGTTCGCTCAAAACCTTGACATTAAATGTATGAATTGTTTGATTGTGCTTACATGAACATGTGTGCACTCATATATGCAAACATTCATTTAAACAATAGATGTGGCATCAAATTTAAATGTTTTACTGTGCATCACAGAAATATTTTCGCAATCATTGAATATGTATGATGCTCATCATTTAATGCTCACAACCATGTGACTCACTGGCAATCATTCACACAGCATCGTACATGGATGTTCATCAAGTATTCTCCCGTCGACCACATTACAAACCTGTTGAACCACGGCAGGCACAAGCAATATAGCACATATATTTCTTGCTGGACCATGCAAGCACCAGAATGATCTTAATTATATGATGTACTGTTGTAATAGTTCATTATGCGCCAACATATATGCAACATATGACATATACTTGTGAAACACTCAATTTGTGCCCACATATTACACTGAAAGTAGAGTACTCATTTTGTCTCTACATGTGCCACATTACACCACATGTCATGCTCACGTGTTTGCCTCCCCCATACTCTTCTCACGTTGCACCCTATCATCATTTGGTGTTCTTCACCAAGTTCTTCCTGGCCTATGCCATCCCGGACATGCCAGACCACATCAAGAAACAGATCAAGAGAATGAACATTATGCAACCAACAACATACATACACACTTTGTCAAATAACCATTTGTCTCTATATGTGTGACATTGCACCATATCTCATGCTCTCATATTTTGCCTCCCCCATCCTGTTCTCACGTTGCACCCCATCAGCATCTGGTGTTCTTCACCAAGTTCTTCCTGGCCTACGCCATCCCGGACATGCCAGACCACGTCAAGAATCAGATCAAGCGAGAGAACCACCTGGCCCAGAAGGCACTCCACGACGCCATCATCGGCCAGGGCAAGAGCAAGAAGATGGTCCCACCCGGGGGTCCTGAGGAGGACTACCCCGCTGCCGAACCCTAGAGACCCTGGGGAGTACCCCGGGGCGGAACCCTAGGACGAGTACCCCCAGGGAGTACCCCAAGGTGGACCCGGGCACCCAATCCTAGACCAATCAAATTATTTGATTATGTTAGTGTTGGCCTTTAGGAAACATGATGGGGCCTTTATGATACCTAATGGGTTGACTTTGGGTTATCTATACAGCTGTCTAGGTATGATAACTATCTGGGTTTTTTATCATGACACCCAATTGGGACACTAGGTCATCCAATCGGGTCATTGTAGATCTTACCTTTTTGTAGCTCTCGGCCTGTAAATGAAAAATACTATTTTATAATTCACAAGTGTAATCAAAATCACCTAAATAGGTTATTTAAAACAAAGGAATGCCTTAGCATTTACAATACATTTTATAAAAAATTAATTTGGTAGTTTACGTTCCCAGCATTGATGTTTCAGCTTAATCATAATCAACTGCAGTCAAAATTAGTAGAGTCGGCCATTTAAGCTACATTGTACATTACATATGCAGTACACTGATGAATGGTTCTTAAAAAGTAGGCAAAATCTGTATATAATCACAATCAATTTTGTTTGTTTTGGTCAGTAATTATTCGGGTAACTATAAACAAAGGTTTTGCTCTCTGTATCACATACATAATGGAAAAAAATATTCTCAGTCATGATCAAATGCATTCAAACTTCATTTATGTATATATTTGTTATTTTGTGTGTTTGTAATGTTTTGCATTTACTCGCTGTTTAATGTAACTTGTTTAAAGGGTCATCTTCATCTCAGCAACATGTGTATCTATGTTATGTAAATTCATGTGTAACTCATTGTGTAATTATATTGTAGATTTGTGATTTTGATTTGTACAAATGCTCCACATACATGTATGTGTGATATATCCTCAAAGGGTAATTGACAAAGTAATAAGGATAGTTGTCTTATACGCAAATCACAACCAAATTTGCGATTCACTTTTGTCCATGAACTGTGAGAAATCCATGGTATTGTGTGTTCTACACATCATCCATATGTGTTATCATAACTTCATGATAGCATAACCAAAAGGATTAGAAGAAATTCATCATCTCTCATTGTTTACGTCAGTTGTGATAATTCAATGTTGTTCATATCCACTGCTGAAGTCAAAAAGTTTTATCCATCATGTTTGAACTCATTATTTTTGTGACTGAAGGCTTAACAATACTGACTATACAGTAAACATATGGCATTATTTTGTTATTGTCAGTTTTAATAATACATATATCACATTGTCAGCGACAAATTGCTATCCCCAAAACTGTCTGCACCATTCGTACAAACTATATATTAACGTGTAACATTGTCAATGAGTCATTCATAGGTCATGTGAAGAGTTTCATTCAAGTTTTGGTAATAATGTACACATACACATTGTCTTTCACTGAATAATGTTAAACATTAGCTCATGAGTACTGCGCATACGCAAGCATTTTTTAAACAAGTCAACTAGGCTGTGTGTCATTTATACGCAGTTCTTCATGTTTCACTGCATAAACAAACATCTGCTGTATTGTTCAACATGTTAAAAAGGTTTATTCATCATGAACATCATATGTCCCCATCATTAGAAAAATATTGTTGATATTTTGTATAAACTTCCATTTCCATTTTGTAAAATGTGTTCAGCAAAACTTTATACTGATTTTACATTTATTCAGCTCTGAATTGATCAAGTATGGTTTATACAATTTGTATGTTGTTTACAAAAGACTCCATAACTTGGTTTACTCCCTATTGGCAGTCAAGATATCCATTAGAACTATTTTGAGATAATCATTTTAAAAAATGACTATATTGAAATATAAACTGCCACTTTATAGTTGTTATAGCCTAAAGAGAAACACAATGAGTTTCAAGAGCAAGTATTGTATATACATGGAACACTGGCTTGAAATATGAAATAGATTACTGTAATATCATATGTAGTATTATAGGAACAATACATATATATCTTTGGAATGGAATCTGTTTAACAGACGATAACTCTTTTATATATTTAACAAAGGGTATTATGATAAATGTATTGAAGTAGAGGCTGTTTGTATAGTGTATATTAGTTTACCTCAACATTATTTAAATTTTAGCTTGTTTGTGTTTGAAATAGCATTTTTTTTCTTTTGGTAAGGGTTTTTGTGAAGTGCCATGTTTGTGTGAGGTTATCATCTCTCACATTTCAAGAAATCTCTGGGGGTTTTTTTCTTCAATTTTTGATTGACGTGTCTGCATGCCATGCTTTCCTTTGATTTTCTCTACTAACCCAAACCACACATGCCAACAGCACGTGATAATCATCGCCAAGATGTTCACTGCGTACATCATCCCGGACATGCCGGACAGGGTGCGGGACAGCATGAAGCGGGAGAACTACCTTATGCAGGAAGGGATGCGGAAGGTCGGCCTGAAACGGGAAATGGAGGCCAAGGAGAAGGAGGAGACAATGAAGAAACTTGCAATGTTCTCTGTCGGACAGAAACCGTCTGATAGTGTGACGTACGAGGATGAGCAGAAAGAGAAAGAGGCGTACGGGGATGAAGAGAAGCGGCCGATTGACGCAGGAGGGAGCAGTACGAAGTTGGCAATGTTTATGGTCGTCGGGGAGAAAACACCAACTGTATGAAATCCCTCGCCCCGGTCTTTTACTTTCCAATTATGATTATTGTTTAACAGCTTCCATTGTCTGATCGACTCCTTTGTTTTTGTCCTCCAATGAAAATGAAATCCCTCGCCGCAGTCAAAAATTGTATAGTTTTTTTTGTTGTCTCTTATTTTCAAATAATGATTATTGTTTAAAGGCTTCCAATTCCATTGTCTGAATGACGACTGTGGTTATCGTCCTCCAATGAAAATGCTAGAATATAGTTTAATTACTTTCAAGGAATAACACTTTTCCTTTTTCAAATTCATCCTTTAGTTTGGATATTTTCATTTAACCATGCAACATACAGAAGAGGTGCTCAAGAACAAAAAAATTGACTATTAAACTCCTACTTCCAAAGTTCCTCGCAGAATTCCCTGTTTCTCTTGATTATTAAAATAATTAAAGAACGGAAAGTTCTCAAGATTGTGAATTCCAAAGTGATCGAGAAAGCAGTTTTTTTAGCAAACATTTGTAAAAAAAACAAAACATTTACATGCAAAGAAAAACACTTTTTTGCAGGTATATATATTTTTTTTTTGGAAGGGAGGGGGGTTATTAGGATTTAGTTCTTTCATGTCAGACAGTGTTTTCAACTCAAACAATTACCTTATATAATAATACTAACATGATATTCAGGCCATTTTTATTGTAACATACATCTAGTTTATTAAACGTAATGATATGTATTCTCTAATTATGCAAGTAATTTGTACATGTAATTGTATATATATTGTATGATAAGTAGTTTTATCTTTAATGTAAACTGTTTGCATGTTGACCCTAAAGAGTGGGAAAATACATTAGCATGAATTAGGAACTGGCTCTTTTACAGTAAATTCCATTTAGTCCTAGTTATATTATAGTACATTCATATATATTATATTATATTATAGTTATAACATAATCTGTAGTTAGAAGCAGGCTAGGTTGGGAAATAGAATGTAAAAGTAACTATTGCTTACTCTTGGTTTCATACATAATATCCTCCTATAGGAAACAATTCTACATGGTTATTCATGGTTTCGCCAATATTAAGTTAATTATTGGTTTTGTATCTTATAACATTTAAAACAATGTTCATTCCTGAGGAAATGCAGCTAATGGCATGATTTTCTTCCATTTTGGGTGCTAAGGGAAAATAATTTTTTTCTTCTGAAAACTATATGCTTGGATAACGTCGTGATCTATTAGATTCCTAGTTGACCATACATTGCGAGACAAACGAATATCACTAGCGATATTATTTTCGATATATGCTTTTTTCTAGCAAAATTTCTCGACTCTTATGGTTTGCCTGTCTTTTTGATTTCTTCAATTGGTTTTTGTACCCTTACACTGAGATGTCCGCATTATGCATTTCATAACAGTGCAGGACAGAGGTGGTTTATACATCAAACATAACAGCTTCCCTGTTTATAACATGGATAATAAACAATCCATAAGAAACTTGGATGTGGAATTAAAACCAAAATTATTGAGGGATGTCCAAATCGTATCCTGCTGTAAGTACAATTGTAACACTAATCTCTGAATATCCCATTGGAATCCCATTTTCTTTGCCTTCTTTTAATCACTAATCTCTGAAATCTAAATGTGTTCTTGTTTTTTTTTAGGGAAGACATGGCAATCTATGGAGTTAAAATTGAAAGTGTGTTTTTAAACCATTTTAATAATATGGGTCTACGGGTGCTTTTTGAATGTACATATATTACTTGAAGTTGACGGGTGGTCGGTGCTTTCTGTCTTTCTTTGAACTCTAAAAAGGTTTTTACATTTTTAAATGCATGATTTATGATTTACTTCTGATTTATGATTTACCTCTTTTTTATTTTGTCTTTGCAGTTTGTTGTAACAGAGGTTAACTTCTCATAAATTGATGTTTGTTTTAGCCTGCACTGGTATTTGTCAGGAATTTATTCAAATCAGCCCATTTACTATTCAAAGCATTGACATGCAGTGAATAAAACTCTTGTTATTTCCTTTTAATCATAATTCTTCCATTTCAACTAATTTGTAATACAATTTACAATATTTTTTATAATTTGTAAAATAATTTTCCTTTATTATATTTCTGAAAACAAGAACATTCTCTCAAATCTTCTTTACAACAAACTTAAAACAAAACCATTTTATGGACTTTTTTTCTAGTTGGAACACATGCCAGGCAAAATATTCACATGTATTTCTATTTGAACGTGGCATACTTCAAGATACCGGTACACCTTTTTTCTTACAGGGTATTGAGTGAATACGTTTGGAAAGTACATAGGATTGACACCTCGGAAAATGACTAGATATCATATGTTAAATTTACATTTTATTGTGAATTATTAAATTAATTGTTTCATCTGTGTCGTCAACTCTAGATTTTTACTATGTTCAATCTTGTAATACATGTCAAGATATAAACACATGAGAAAATGATGTCATTTGGTTAAAGGGATTATTCTTGGATGAAATAGAAATGTCAATTTAGTTGCAATGTAACTAAATATTTTCATATAAATATTCCATGTAACATAATATCAATACACTTGTCTTGGTATCCATTCATATATTATGAACAAATTATTATATTCATGTTTATCATATTAACAATCCTTTTAATGTATGCATCGTTTGTTTATATTTTTATACTTGTTATTGAATTGTAATCTTAATTAATTACGTAGTTGTAGTTTTCATTTAAAATGTATCATCTCGTATGTGATGTTTAATGATCAATATGAATGTAATGTTATGTACATGTAGTAACCTTTTTATTCTATACATAGTTTGATCATTTTAGACATGTATTTGAGTAATGTTAGAGTCAATAAATAAAAACGAGGGAAAGGAACCGCCTGTATATTTACTCTTTCTTACCACATTGTTTCATTGCAAGGGCGTATCTACGCTTTTCCAGTGGGAAGGGCACCAGGGCCTGACAAACAACAAAAAAGGGCTTCATCATTTAGGTGCCCCAAAAATTATGTTCCCCCCCCCCCCCCCCCAACATGGTTCTTGTTCGTCCATAAAAGCATGATCCTTTTGGTGGGGATCACCTGGGCTACATAGATATTGGGACCCTGCAGCGACGCTCCTGCTTCATGGATTTGATTTTGGATTGTGGGAATGTTTTGAGTGTATAACACGAAACAAGGGAACGGAACCACTTGTACATATACTCTTTCTTACCGCGTGCTTTGTTGCAAGGGCGTATATATGATTTGTCTAGTGGGGAGGGCACAGGGTATTCCATTCAATACTTCGACTAAGTGATACATTTTAAAAGCATTTTGCTAAGCTGAGAACTTTACTAATCTCGTAATTAATATCGTTTCTGACGTATACTGCAGTAAAACAACATCTAACGAGGTAATATTGAAAAATTATGACATCAAGATTCTGGAAAGATTTTCATTTGATGAGTGAACTGAATTCCAATGTTGGCCAAGTAATTTACTTGAGCCAAATATTAGGTAAATTGCTCATATTTTGACCTAAGTACGGAATGAAAGACCAGCCCAGGTTTTTACCTACCAAGCCAGCAGAAAAGGATATTTCAGGTGCTCCAAAATTATCCCACAAAAGCTTGATTTAATTTGTTTTATTTAATTTCTGCTTTTTTTTTTTCAGTTTTTGTTTGGGGAGAGAGGGGGTGGTTGTGTTCTCTTGGAGTACACAATATTGGCTTCGACCCTGCTTCGTTGATGTGATTGTTTAGTGTATGATTGATTTTGAGTTTGGGAGTGACATGGTTTGTTGGTTCGGGCCCTTGTCTTAAAAGGCGACGGTCGTTGGTTCGAAGTCCAGACCAGTCCCATGTCGTGTGTGTCCTTATACATAACACTTTGCCATAATGTCATTGACTTCTTGCTGTGAAGGTCATGAAAAACGGAACAAATGTGGAAAATTTGACTCGAAAAAAGGTGAATGAACTCTGCATTAGTGGGACCTCGTTATAACGTTTAGCTTAGAACCATGAAAATTCCCTTGTTTTATCACAGAGAATACCAATAAATATAAGAGAGGTTGTACCAGAAAAAATATCTCCTTTTTGTTTACAGTGGAACCTCTTCATATAAAGAACTATGTTATAACGAGGTACCTGATAAAGCGAGGTAATTTTACAGGTTGTATTTTTAAAAATAATATTTTAGCCGTGATACAGCGAGATATCTGATATAACAATAACAATTCAATGGACCAGAGGTGCTCGTTATATCGAGGTTTTACTGTATATTAGAGCTCTTGTTAACAAGGTTCCACTATATCTCTTGAAATGCTGTTAGGCCTCATGACGGCTCAGCTGAATATTAAAGGTACACCAGTAAAGTGTCAGATATTGCCCAAAATGACATTTGAGACTTTAATTATGTACCAAAATCATTGTAAGATATGTCCGAATGACGTGTGAAAGTTTCATTGAAAAGGAACACTGCTTTCTTGGTTAAAAAAACGAAAATTTGCGTCAGCTTTTTACAACGAATTGCTGTATGACGTTTAAGAGGTTTTTTACCGTTTACAAACGCTCTTGATCTGAATGATAGATCTCGTCATATTAAAGGGGCATTCTACAAGGAGAGAAACGTGGAAGCTCAAATTAATGTTTGTGGAGTTTGACACTTTACAGGTGCACCTTTACAATATAAATGAAGAGCTTAGTTCCACATTCCATAACATTTAGATACAATATAGATAAGCTCCCGGGGGTGGGGGGGGGGGCCACTCAACTATATTGCTGTACACACGCGCGTGACGCGTTTAGGGTGTCAAAAAGGCCAAAATCGGACAAAAAGGGTATGTTTGTGGAGTTAAACAAATACGCGTTTAGGGTATCTTTTTCTCCAAACTTGTTGAGAGCAATTGACGTAGACCTTGTTTAGGGGTATGTTTTAGGGTTATACTTGTTTAGGGGGCAAAATTGTCAAAAAAGCACGCGAAAATACTTGAATAGGGTCTAAATTTGACCAATGGATAAAACTTGCTTAGGGTGGGTTTGGAAAACCTGTGGTCGCGCGTGTGTACAGCAATTTATTTGAGTGGCCCCCCCGGGGATAAGCTACGTAGCCATCTACAAATCCACATTTGATAACAAATTGCACAATACAAATACAAATACAGACCGATTCCTTTTCATATTCCAATAGGCATGTGTAAGAAGTTAAACCAATAAACCCGATTGTCTCCAAAGTTGAGCAAATGGATTTAGTACCTTTTGGAATTAAGCTCTTCAAATTATAGAACTTACATTTAGACTAGTACAAGTGTTTGAACGACGTGTCCTATGTGAAATGCATCTCATACAATAGTTATATGCATAACATAACACAGATTTTTAATTGAATCTAAATTCGGGTAGTATTTGTATTTATATATTTTTATTTTTATTTTATTTTATTTTATTTATTTATTTATTTATTTTTTTTTTTTTTTGGGGGGGGGGGGGGTAACAAATATGCACCAAAGCAATGCTAAAGAATAACTATTCTGGTCTTTCAGTATTAGTAGTCAGACCCAGACGCATGTAATAATTCGACACACCTTATAATGTATTTTGATAGTGAAAGTAGTGGATTTTAATTATATCGATCAAAGAGTTACATAATACACATCAGTTATAAACTAATTTTTACAATCAAAGCATATCTTATATGCGCGTGCACAACACACCAATAACTATTCTACGTAAAGCTTACATACAGCAAATGTCAAAATATATTTCAGTTGGCCTATTTACACTTTCAGGACAATAACCAAATCATACCAGTCTGGCCAAATACTTCAAAATATTAGATCATGACTTAACAATGGTTTCATGGGATTTATAAACTGTTTATAAATCCCATCAAACCATTGAAGTCATGATCTAATATGTTACATTGAAATAACACTGGAGTTACCAATGAAGATTGATCAACTTTGGTCTTTTTCTAATCAGCTTTCATTTTCATAAAGTATCTGCCAATACATCAAAAGGGCATACTTAGGAGTAGCCTTAACATATTTAAAAGTTCAACTAAATACGAAGTAAACAAATAATAAACATACATTCAATATTATACATTCAATATTATACATTCAATACTCGATAATAAAGGGGGTGAGAATTAACGGCTGGAAAGCCCATTCAGCCGCAACATTATGGTGCAGCTTGTTTCCCATGGGGACCAGATAAAAATAAAATGCTTGACAGTAGAAAGAGAGAGAGATAGAGAGAGAACAGAAACAAAACGAATAACTGATATACAACTTTAAATTGTGTAAACTATGAATATGATAAATGTTAAAAAATAGTACAAATTATTGTCATATGGAGCAGATATAACAATTGACTATAACATTGTAAACACGCATCAAATAAAATATAGTTATATTATGTATTACAAATTGTTCAATTTCAGAGACCGTTTGTTAGTGTATTTATTCTCAATATTTGCTCAAAAGCATAGTCCTATGTAGCCTATTGACCAAAACTAAATCGAAACATTCATTTGTTGAGGATAGAAGATATTTACATGTATCACGATTTAATGTGAGTTGTTTTGAAAGTCATACATGTCCACTTGATTACAAACTTATATCAAGCTGGACAATATGTTCATCGTAGACACTTTAATGAACTTATATTTTCATTCATGCATTCATTAAATGGCAACTTTACCGTAATACAATCGTATGTACCTGTAGAGTAAATGCATGTACACCATATAATAATATTAAGCAATATAGGACACAAAGTCAAGCTACTTCAATACTAAATTTAACACAGTTACACACAACCATTAAAATGCGAATAGTCATAATTTATTTACAACATTAATATTATACACACAAACATTAAAATGCGAATAGTCATAATTTATTTACAACTTAAATATTATACACATTAACATTAAAATGCGTATAGTCATAATTTATTTTCAACATCAATATTATACACATTAACATTAAAATGCGAATAGTCATAAATTATTTTCAACATCAATATTATAAACTCGAACATTAAATAGTAATATAGGATACAAATTCAAATGACTTTAACATGTAACATGTATTAAAGGGAGAAAAGTTATTTTGCAGCATAAATAAATTTACACCATGCACAGAATAACTATTGAATAATCAAGGATCCAACGACCATCGACTTCAATACAATGTACATAATGTTATCATATTTACAGCACGTGTCATAAAAGAAACAAAGATTTCTAATTGTTTACAATCTATTTGTAACTAAACCCCACAGAAAACGTCTTGAGAAGATAAAGAAATGGTAAATACATTTGATAATCATGCGAATACAAAACATTTAATTGATTTGAACGTCTGACAACTATGTACGTTTTAAAGATAATTGCTTCGGTTAAATTCATAAAGATATGAATCATAATTTCATATTAAAAGGTTCATGTGTATTGATGTGTCAAAAGCGGAATCGGCTAAAAAATGTGACGGTGACTGTAGATGAAAATGGAACGGACATTTCGGTGATGTATGTTTATTGTGTAAATGTAAAAAAAACGAATCTTTAGTAAGTGCGCATGTAGCCTTTTTGAAGGGCATATCACGATAAGGCAAATATATACTTGTATCATATAAGCAGAAGTATTTTGCGTCAAGTAGTAATACAAACATAACATTTTCAAAGTAAATATGATTTGGTTGAATCGTTTGACCGCTAATCCACAGTCAGATAAAGTCATGAATATGCACATTAATTCATTGTGCATAAATTAGCATGAATATTACATCAACTTTGCAAGAAATACATACAAAACAGTTGATATCGGTGTAATACACATATTTACATCAAAAGAATAGATATATGAGTAAATGAAAAATATGATTTTAATGTTAACTATTACACCTTTTTTAAATAAGTAAATTATGTACAATCAGACATGTTGATTTAAATTCAATTTCACGTAGACATTATGGACACAGATGGTAAAATGGTTTAAATCAAGTTTACATAATTATATATACATACCGTAGAACACCGTCGTCAAGCACCCCCAAGCACCTATACGCATCTTGCTTTTAGGTGACTTTCCCATGAGATTCACCTCCATTATTATCCTCATTAATATTCCTCACTATTATTTGCATTATTGATTAATGTTTCCCTTTTGGACAGAGAGCGGGCGCTCTTTAAAAGCAAGATGGGTTTAGATGCTTGGGGGGTGCTTGACGATGGTGTTCTACGGTACTCGTATGTAATGCATATGAAAGTAGGCCATAACGCAACGAAATTAGTTCATAAATTTTTCAACTCTGGTTCAACACCAAGTTTCAAAGTGCATGTATATACAAAATAATACGTATGAACATGCCCAATAAATGTTATTACATACAATTTACAAGATTATATAATGAACAGTTATACAATAGGGCATGTTGGTTTAAAACCAAGTCAACACATACGACAGACATGGATAATATGCAAACGGAGCAAATTGACTAACCATAACTCGAAATATGTTGTCTAACTTTTATGATATACATGGAAACTACACTTATATGTCTAAGCCACAATACATGTTAGTGTAAAGATACCTTACTGTTCAATGCTTTCATTTATTCTTTATGAGAACACATTTACTGTACTTTTCGCATAAAATCACATAAAATCACTTATACACTATTTACACTACTATCGGTTAGCATCAATGAAAAAAGCACAATGTTATATGTTTGTATTCATAACACTTTTTTGTATTGAATCTACCTAAAATACATATGCAAGTATATTTCCATTACAATACTAGTTTTCCTGGCTATTCAGTGTTCAGCATTGGCTGTCGATTCATAAATAAATTGTACTTGTTAAGAACTGGATTTCAAAAGACCAGGTGCAACCAGATGGGTGGGCAGTCAATATCCATTTTCAACTTCTCCAAGTGAATCCGTTCTTCATATCTTAATATGCTTGTTAGACATAATATCGTAAGAATAGTATGAAGAAAAAACATGCACACAGCATCTATACGTCTAGATGAACATAATTGTATCCTTTTAACTCTGGTATCATCATTATGCTAATTATAATGTATATCACTACACTTATACGAGGCTACCGAAGTGACAATTCCTTTCGAACATGGTATACCTATTTACAAAGTGGTAAATATTCAAACATCACACTATCATGTTATCGTTGCTTGTAGCTTTTGTTATACAAAAATATGCATAAATATGCAAATTATGAGTAGAAATGTATTCCTAACCCCTAAATACCAAAACCATGTTCTCTATCTCTTCGATCCTAGATCAAAATTTTCATTACGCCCCTATGTCAATTACCAAGCTATCACACATAATATATGACAACCACGCCTTAAATTGCTCTACTTCAGATTTAATTGTTTCCTCTGTACAGTTCTCGTATCATAGATGAACCATATCTCCTTTATATATAATCAAAACTTCATGGAGTTACCACGCACACATTTCAAATGTATTAAACTGTTCATATATTTGTGCAAAGTTAATTATATGCAAAACTTACAAAGGTTTCACTGTGATAAACACAATGCATATGTGCACCCATTACACTACATACATGCCAATATGTGATGGATTGTGAACATGCTTCCAATCATATGATTTTTTAATTTGAACGTATGTACATACATTTACAAACATTATAGTATGCTATACGTCAATATAGAACTACGTTTTCTTTTAAAAGCGTTCATGAACAATCTGAAAAATTGAAGAGGGGAGGGGCCATAATGCCCCTCTGCCTTATTAGGGTTAAGACAAATTTTACTTTAAAAAATAATTGTACAAATAAAAGGCAAATATAATTTGAATGAGAACTATTACATACACCTTTTAAGATATTAGTAAATATGTACAATAGGTTCACATACATGGATGTGCAAATACAATGCAGTGTATGCTTGTGAATGAAAGTGTAACTGAATATGAATGACACAGACATAGAATCTGCTCCATATAGCCTAGAGTTCACTTTATCTGGCACTCATACATTTTCAGATTCAGATTAATTTGATTGTCATGTTTATAAAATGTAGTTTAAATTTCTTTGATACAAAAGCAACCGTTATGAACAAATGTGCATATACATATACACATTAAATTGAAAATTACAATGTACAAACATCATATAAATATGTAATTAAATTGCCAAGCAATTTGTAACAAGACAAAATAAACATCTACATGTGCACATAATTGCATGTTGGTGAAAAGGAAGATGTAAGATCAAACACTGCCGGTAAATTTGGCCCGAGTTTGCCACTAAACATTAACAGGTATGTGACGCAGTGCTGCATATTAGTAACACATCTTACTTTCCCGAATAAGGTGTTCTAAATTAATCACAAATGTATTGTGTATTAAACTTCATTGGACTATCAACGTTATGTATGGTCATGATGCATGTTAAACAAATTCAACAAATTCAACATAAAACTCAATATAAAAATCGATGTTTCACATATTACTTACATTAATCAAACCAACAAATACATATTTTGACATTTATTTACATTATAGCCTACAAATTGAACCCCCAAAACGGAACCATAATCAGATCATCTTTTGTAAATAGGTTTAAAGTAGTATACGCCATTTACAAATCATCTGAAATGTCTCCAGTAGATGGATGAATATAACGCCTAAATTGAATTGGAGATCGAACAACGCTGTAATTTGGATTCTACGAATAAATAACAATCATGAACAAATTGAATAATCATCTCTTTAAACTACGTTTCTGCCAATTAGTTAACTGATTCAGCAACAATGTCAAAGTTACTCGCGTAATATTATTGTATAATCAACATTTCGTTATACGTGTATTCCACACAAATCTAAAAAAAAAGAATTAAAACATTTATTGTAAATTTAACATGATTTACGAATCTTGGATATTTATTTTTTGTCTTCGCTTTGGCCGTTGTTCGTAGCAAACCTACGACAATCTGCGCGCGGTTCAAGCACAGACACGGGGTGGAACAGTAACACGGTTTCGACCTTGTATTATATTGAGGTCTTACAATCAATATAACTCCACGAAAATGAGGTTTCAAGTGCTAATTTTGTTCAGGTAAGCACTTGAATTACACTTTCTTTCAAATAACACAATGATCTCGCAACTTTTGAAATTTATCTTGTACAATGTAGACAGGATCTTAAACGAATTTTATCATTTGTGTATTATCTTCTTGGCTAGTACACCTCTGTCAGAACACATTATACGAGCACAGCAAACGTTGCCTATCGATCTTCCTTCTTTTTTTTTGTATATAACGTTTACATAATTTTCTGTAATAATTCATACCAAGTTTTATTTACGAGAAACATAAAATAAAGTACCCGGCATAATTACATCTGGCCAGAAATGGTTAAAATTGTTAATGCAACTGTATTGAATCGTGATTGTGGGGACAACATGCACTTAATGTTCATTTTAATAAAAACAAAACTGTGCGACATGACTTTGCGAGTTCATACAACGATATATAAATGATGCAATTGCTCGCCTGCTTAAGACATGTAAGAGGTAGTATAATACTTTATCATACACGCATGGTGACACAATCTCAAGAGTCAGCGATCCTAAGATTAAAATAATTTTCTAAAACACATTTTGTTGTAAAATAATTCAACTTGTGTGTAGTATATAACGGGTTACTATTTCACCGACATTTACATGATAAAGACATGTCTGGTTGAGATGCTGGAGAACCCCTTAGCAATTACTACCAATATGACTTGGAAGATGGCCATTTGTAGCTGGCAATGACCCGTTCATTGGTAGATTTTCCTCAGTTTGTTCGGTGTTCGACCGGCTGCCTGATCCAGAAAGCCTTGAAAGCCACGACTTCTTATACTTCCTGACGTAAATCAACACCAACATCATCATCCCTAATACCTAATGAGCAAAGACCATTAAAAGAAATAAACATATTCAATACAAAACAAATGGATAGAAAGGAAATAAAAGCAATTATACACATGTAATCTTATGGACATTTGGTTGTTTATTAACATGTCGTCTATTTATATTTATGTTAAATGTATAAAGACTTACAGTCCTCTATGTCATAACTTATCCTCCGCATGTTCAGGAAATACCTTGTCTATGTCTCTATGAAGGTTGTATTTTTTCAGAACATGACGTATACTTGCTCATGTGTTCAACTCACACATGTATAGTGTAAGTTGCATATTATCGAAATAATTAGTTCGCATATTCAAATGAGAGCAAATCATATTGAGTAAAAAAAAAAGAAAAAAAGAAAATTAATCATGAATCAAACATGAAGCAAAATAAAGGAGTGGAACTTACTACACATGTTGTTGCAACTGCTGTTCCGATTACGATTCCAACAATGTTCGGATGAGATTCTACTAAAAATAAAAGACAGGACGGAAAATGTGAAAAATATATATTATTGCTTGATTTAAAAGTATTCCCTAAAATGTTGCATGAGCCGCAACATCAAAACATGGCTGCCTCGACATTTTTTAGCACGCACCAGGCACGCAATATGTTAGACGAACTTCAATCTGCTCAGGTTTTTAATTCACAAATGTTAGATCAGCGATAATGATTATTTATGTTCAAATACTTAGATTAAAGGTATAGATGAGTTTAGGTATAGAGGGCGCTACACAAAATAAAATTTTTGCGAGATAATGATAATCTCAGTGCTAAATTTTAAAGAGCATACAATTTCAATGACAGAATAAACTTGAATTTATTAAAATCGGTTCAGAAATGGCTTAAATGTCCATAAACATAACCATTTGTAATAATTGTGGGGCTAATTTTGAACCACCCGTTAACAAAAATAAAAATGCTTCCTCTTTTCAAAAATTTACAAAAGCGTTTTTTAAATGTCTATTGATTATCTCTTTATCTAATCACTATTTCAACAAAATATCACATGCACAATATTTTTATTTAAAATGGTTGAAACCGAAGAGTTTGTTAAGAGAGCGTCCTTTTGAGTTTTAACTGCTCTTGTTAATGTTAACAGGCTTTTAACTTAGTCATTTATAAGTTTGGATTCATTTCGAGTACGGTGGAGTTATAACTGTTAGTTTGTAATGCAATGGTGCAGAATTTGGTTACTAAAACTCAGTTTGACACGCGCAAAAACAAATATTACGCGGTGTGCCGATATTAAAAACAGTGCCGATGTGTAGTACACCTACCATACTGGTAGTGTGCCGGTAGTTCACACACTGCAAAAAGAGTTTCCATTTCCAACTTTGGAAACAGAATTAAGAAGAAACACTTAGATGGGACAGCCTACACAACCGCCGACTTGTCAATCAGTGTACTCTTTTCTATAAGATACACAACCAACTTGTCAGGATACCATTCCCTCCAGCAGTCAGTCGAGCCAATTATCACGGAAGACATGACCATGACCGGAAGTATGCAGTACCAAGAGCTACAATAGATTCCTACAAATACTCCACCTTTCCAAGAACCATACGTATCTGGAACCAACTGCCACAACCAGTGGTCCACATCAACGGCCTTGCTGCATTTAGAGAGGCTGCCTTACCAGTCATCAGAACAATGCAGCCTCCTCCTCGGTCACATCTACTTTAAATGGACCAATGTTTTTACTTGCACTATTCACTCCGTATATTATTGTAAATACGAGGAAAATTGTATTTATACACCATGGCAACACTTCATCCCAGTATAGCTTCCCGTGTGAGCTGCCAAAGGGATTATCGCATCAAGTATCAAGTATTTGTTTTCAAAGACGAAAAGGAGCAAAAACAATGAAAATAGTTAGTAGTACACATCTCATGTTTTTATGTATTTTTAATGATAATTTTTAAGGTTAGAATATGCTAATGGGGTTTCTCATGGAGACTACAAGCATCTTGAAATTAAAAATCTCGCTTTGGTTCAGGTATGAAAATTGAAGGAATTGCATACACACATTATTACGTACTGTAATGTGCTTGCTAACCCATATAATGGTCACCTTCATTATTACTTTTCGGGAATTATCGGCCCCAAAAAGCCATCAAATACCACATCCATTGCATGATCTATCTTCTAGAAGATGAAAACTTGTACTATATCATACAAAAACATTCAATTTGTCTGCATAAATCAGAACATCTGGCGAAAAAAGCTCAGCAATTTCAGAGCATGTCTATGTTTGTTCCTCATTTGGTAAATAGCGCCCTAAAGAAATGTTTATATGTAAAAAAAAACTTATAGAGCTTTACCTGATTGACATGTGTGCCAAATATGAAGGTGGTCAATCGAATAATAACGGAATTGGGAACGCCAGAATAGCTTGTGTTGGTGCAAAAGGGTGGTTTTGGAATAAATGTGTATATTTAGCTTTGTTTGACCAGGCATAAGTACAATGCTTTGTTAGTAAACAATACCTCCAGGGGGCAGGCTCGAAGATACAGTCGTTAACGTGGCGCTGGTCAATGCAGTCGGATTGGTGGACAAGTCGTTTCCTCCATGGGGTGCGTAATCGAGGTCCTTGCATAAGTCCTGATCAATCACGGAGTCATTAACAGTAGAGCAGCATACAGCCGGTAGGGCAGGGTCCAACCAATAGACAGCGGATAAGTGATCACCGACAAGTGATACAGGCTGCAGATGTGGCAACCGCTTAGCATTCTGACGACAGATGATGTCCCCCGGGTTGTCGGAGCTGCCAGCGGTGGCGTTACAATGGACAGTCAGCCAGTCAGTGACTGGAAGAACGGCGTTCTGAAATTCACACGCAGCCTTTCCACATGGGAATGACACAAAGACCTCAGTGGAATATATCTTGAATTGAAAATCTTCTTCAGTATTTTCTGTTACTGTGACTACATAGTCACCGCCATCTCCTTTTTCAAGGTTGGAAATGCTAAAGACAATAGTCAGATTTGTTTGTTCTTTGTCTACTTGAACATTAACGCGTCCCTCCTGACCTGGTTTCAGACCATCTGTGTCAATCATGTCGTGGTAGAAGAAGGGTCGTGTCATGTCAACTATGAAAGCCGTGTAGGCAAAATTTGAATCTTGCGAAGTCAGTTCATAGATGAATGTCCGAGTGAGGTTCGTTCCAATGGGGAATGTGGTTGATGCAACACTCGTGATGAGACACAAGGTCGTGATGAGGAGGAACCGGAGAAATGATATAGGTAAACTGATGGACGACCCGATGCTCCTGTTCTGTCTTCTCTGGTATGAACATGGCTGCGAGCTGAACGGATCAAAAGAAACAACATAACAAGTAGAGATTTTACAATTTTCTGAAAAATAAGTAATTTTGGGTATATCGCCGTGGACAGAAGAAGAAGGGAGGTTTTCATGGACTGCTGTGAAATAAATGTGTTATGTGATAATTTTAAATTGCCCATCCACTTCCTTGGCCAATTCAATCGTGTCTCGTGAACATGTGTTTCATTATCACACACTGGACACAGAACTTGCGTCCAGAGAAAAATTTACATTATCATAAATTGTCAATTTGACTTTGTACTATGTGTGAATGTAGTACTACGCACAGGAAAATGTGCTCCCCCAATATGCATAACTATGCAGTGGCGTAGCTATGAGGGGGGGGGGGGGGGGCACGTTCCCCATAAAACATTATTTGACTAAATAATATAAAACGCAATGATATAATACAAAAGGTGCCCCCCCCCCCCCCCCATAACAACAACAAAAATCAGTCCGATTACGCTTTGCCACTGCATGTATGTGTATTCCTCATTTATTTTGTCTACAATCTGGAATGTAAAGATATGTAGTCATTTCCAAATAGCGTTTCCAAAATTATCATTGTTAAAATTTATGGTACATCACTAGCTGTAAATTATATTATTTACACATTCCCCAGTGATAACTTAAAGCGAACCAAAACGCATAATACAAAGCAAACTGTGTAGTAAGACCTATTTTCACACATCTCATGTCCCTGAATCACCCTTTCTATTATTTCTTTTGAAGAGTGGGCATAGTTTCTGTTTTGCTATCGCAGGCTCTTTATGGAAGCTCTGAGTGGCGCCATGATTTTTGTTTGCCGCCGAAACGTGACGTTTTTCTGGAATGACGTTGATTGGTCTAGCCAAATGCCATTTTAACTATTAGTTAAATAACGTATTTTGATTTAAAAAAAATCGGAGCAAACAAAAATACATTGCACTGCTTATAGTTTAGCATTTTGAATCAAATTATTTAGTATGTGTTTTATTGTGTTTCTACTTCGAAAAAAAATGTTAACAATTATAGTACTTATTTTCTAGTCAGAACGAGGGTGTTCATACGACCTTTGACTTGAATGATATTAACGAGCACGTACGCGTTCGCAATCCTCCATAATTATAATATTTTTGCTACAAGACGTCGTGCATTTATTTCCGCCCTAGCGAAGCATAATTTAGACCACGAGCATTTATTATTATGATATGAATCACTGCAAAAGCAACTAAACGGGCTTCAGACAGGGAAACAATGCCATCTTGATACTACAACTCAATTGTTTAGGTGAAATAGAGGGGTAAATGACAAACTTGCATTTCTTAAAACTGTAACTATAGAAATTCGTGTAGGCAGATCATCCACTGTACAAGCCTTTGTTGTGTACGTCAAAGAGGAATGACACCCCTTTCCAAATCAAAGGAAGGGAATGTTTGGTACGTAGTTCGGAATCATCGCAGCTGTTTTGGGGGCATGCTAGAGAAAAATCGTACATGATCGGCACGAATCATATACAGTAGAGTGCATGCACGTTCATGCTTACGCCAACACAATTGTTACCATGGCAACCTCTGACAATTATGTCAAAAAGCTATGGTATATTGGCTAAATAACCACATTTAGTCACATTTCCACACTTCCCCGTATCGAATGGTCGTTGGTTAAAGGGATCTAGTAACTTTGTTGAGATGTGCAAAAACTGATGAATGGTTGATGCAATGTATACTGTTGTTATCTCATATGTCCTCAGGGTATTGTGTGAAAATTTCAGGTCAAATGGACAATGTATGGCCAAGTAATGAGCGAAAATGCAAAGTGATATTGGGTGATATTCACCAACTCACTGCATTCACTTTGTACAGGGATGAAAATCTCGCCCGGAGATTTTCTTATCTAAATACTTCAATCATACATATCTTTGTAATGAAAGGGAAATTTGAAAAACCGAAAGCTGTCCCATGATTTTATTGTTAATACGAATACAACAAGGTATAAAGGAACCGCTAGAATTACAATTTTATTTTGAGGATTTGGACAATGTTACTAAGTCCCTTTAATACCTTCTCTTTTTATATATACACTTTTTGTTGTGGCCTGTGTTTCAACAAAGACAAAATTGTCTCTTCTTTTAACATGATCATGAATGGAATTTTAGCTTTGAAGTCCAAAAAAACGTCACATCTTTGCTGGGGGTATGCACGAAAATGTAAACATGGCAGTGTCCATGTTAGTACGGGACGCCGCAAAAAAATCATTTGTGTCGTCTTTTTGCGAGATTGGTGTGGTCTCATCAGTGGGCCATTTTTTGTGTTTTGTATATCAAATTAAAGCTCTCGGAGTCGCAAAAGAAGTAGCATAGATGAAATGCTATCATTTTGGTGCGCTTTAAATTTGTTAACAACACTGTCATGAGGCAGATTTAAATTCATGGTGGACTTCATGGCTGCCACCCACAACAAAAACATTCTCTGTAAGGAAGTTATTTTTCTTCATGCAACAAGTTTACATGGGGATGATATTAAAGGAAAAAACGACTTGAGCCACTTGAACAGTTGAATCTGTGCATTTATATATTGATGTTGTGAAGCGGAACGGGATTCTGGGTCTGTTTGGGTTAATGGGGAGCAAGATTAAGATGGTAATTAGTAGACGAATACTGGGAGCGTCGCGATCTGGGGTGATTATTTGTTATATAATTACGGTGTCGCACGTTCTAGACACTGTTCTTTTGTTGGAACGTAGTTAGAATGCTTGGTATTGTCTCGCCTTCGGAGATGCTGTTGGTGGGCGTGACTTGGGTGACTTCTAGGAATGTGGGTGGAGCCATCGATATAAAAATACTGGATATAGCAACAGCGCCCTCATCATTAAGCCAGCGACAGTGTGAAAAAGTACTCCAAAAGTACTCCAAATACAAAGACCATGCTCGCTCGAGTGAATCGATTTACGGAAATGAATAGAAGCACCTTTTGTATTTGGTCACTTAGGTGGACTTTTAGATACTTGCGGCGGCTTCAACGTCGCTCATTCGGCATTGTTCAGCGTGCTGTATCCAGTGTGTATATATCGATGGGGTGGAGCAGAATGATGCACGTGGGTTGTATCCAGGATTATGATTGGATGGGTCCGGTTGCGGAGGTGTATGTGTGTGTTTGCCTGTGCATGAAGTGTAGGCCGGCCGGTTACACGAATGTGTTGTGTGTGAGATAATGTGTGTGCATTGTAGTTCGCCATGTGCAGTATTTCCGAGGACGATTTACGAAGCATTCATACTAATTAATGAAGTTCCAAAATAAGGGAATTAAAAGGGGTGGATTAATATCGCGTATTGCGTCAAAGTAATAAGGTTTATCTCCCATAAAGGGCGGGACATTTGAATTGTAAGTAGAATAGTTTTAAGTTGAGTTCCGTTGGAGAAGAAGCAAGTTGCAGCTCCGAGTTTTAGTTCTCTTCAGTTGTTTCATTTCGCCATTTTGCCCAGCTCAGAATGTTATGTTCGCTTTTATAACTTGTAGCCATGATTTGGTAGAGACATATTCAGTGGCAGATCTACGGGGGGGGGGGGGGGGGGGGGGGGGCGGGTTAGGGGGTTTAAACCCCCCCCCCCCCCCCCTTGGAAAATGTGTCAGTGAAAAAAAGTGAAAAAAAAGTGGAAAAAATCACTTACGGGGGTTCAAAATAGCAAAAAAAATTCCCCGCTTCGCGGCAAGTGGACGAAAGTGACAAAAACATCACTTACGGGGGTTCAAAATACAAAAAAAAAATCCCCGCTTCGCGGCAAGCGGACGAAAGTGACAAAAAATCACTTACGGGGGTTCAAAATACAAAAAAAAAATTCGCCACTTCGCGGCAAATCGACGAAAGTGACGTTAAACAATAGCAAAAAGCTAGATCCGCCCCTGATATTTTATGCTGAAGTTCGGCAAATACACTGTTTAAATTACAACACTTCGTGTTCTCTTCGTTTTATTCGATTCATTCGTCTCGACCGTCAAATGGGGCTACTCCGTTATGTGGCCACTCTAGCTTTAGCTAGTTATTGACCCTTTTCATTTAGCCCCCTTCCGCGTCAGTTACACAGGGGCCGTATTAAATAATAGCAACATATAATGTCTACATGACGGTAAATATACCATGTGCATTTACATTGCATGTTATTTGTAATGTGTATATCTTGGATAATAACAATTTGCATATTGTCAGTTCAGTGGCGCATCCAGGGGGGGGGGGGTTAGGGGGTTTAACACCCCCCCCCCCCCCCCTTGGGCTGCCAAGTGAAAATGTATCAGTGAAAAAAGTGAAGAAAAAAAGTTAAAAAAAAAAAACTTAGGGGGTTAAAAATAGCAACAAAAAATCGCCGCTTCGCGGATCATGGACGATTCTCCGCATCGTCATTGGGTAGAACCCCCCCTTGCAAAAAGCTAGATCGTCACTGGGTCAAACCCCCCCCCCCCTGCTAGATCCACCCCTGCAGTTGTAACTGTTTCATTTTCTGAATAGACACTGCATTAGTATATCGATTGTTCAAGTTAGTACTTAATGTTTTCTTGCATGTGAATGTGGTTGGTCACTTAGAGTAGTTGGAATAAATGTTTTGCTCAATTCTTAATTTATAGTTACCTGTCCTGGTTCGCCGAGTGATCTTCTGTTTGTAATTTCTCGTCATCTCTATGTAATTCCTCCTATGAAGGTTATCATAAATTATAAGCAGTTTTTAGCAATACAGTTTAACTTGTCATGAACTGGCATTTGTTTAATTGGAATTAAGCTCGATTACCTGCATTTAATTTCCTCCATTGTTGTTGTCAGCAAAGTATTAAGTTAGTATGTTTATTACAATTCGATTTCATTTCGGTGAGTAATTTCACTTAAATATACAAAAAACAACTTTAGGGAAATTGTAGGAAATTTTGTGTAAAGTAACCGGAAAATAAATGAAATAACAAGCGTAAGGAATCATGTTTGACATCGTGCATGTACCCAGGGGCGTCGATCACGGGGGGGGGGGGGGGGGGGATATATCCCCCCCCCCCAATATTTCATGTGGGGGGATGGCCTGTATTATCATCCCCCCCCCCCCCCCCCAATATTTGGGGATGAAAAATATATAATAACATTAAAATTAAGGAGCATTGCCCCCTCTCATGAATGGAAGTTGTTACTATAGTCTTCTTTAAACCACTTTTTGATAATTCTAAACTGCCCAAATCCAAAATCTTCCGGGGCTGCGCCCCTGGAACCACCATTAAGGTTATTTGACCCTGTACCAGCCATGTACTCATTAAATAGTTTTATTCAGGACTTCTCTCTTGGCAAACTTTCAGGCGATCCTGGTCCACTGTGCGTTTGCGCTTCGCTTACTAAAATTGAGCTAACTACCGTATTCAATACTTAATTGTATTTCTGGATATTACAAATCCCAAAGCTTCCGGGGCCTTCGCCCCCTGGACCCCCAATAAGATTTCCAATGTGGGTATCCCTTGACTTATTCTATTCAGGGTTCCATCAGGATGATTGCAATCAACAGTATTTATCTATCAGGCTAAAATTCATCCATACTTGGACAGTGCCCTCATCATAACAGGATGCTTGCAATGTGCACTTCATAATCTCTCAACAGCTAATTGAAAAGCCAATTAACTAAAGAATATTTAACTCTATATTTACATAATATAGACAACATCTTTATATCTGGATATTACAAATCCCAAAGTTCCGGGGGCTCCGCCCCCTGGACCCCCAATAGGCTTCCCAACACGGGCGTAGCGAGTTACGTATCTATTCAACTGGGGGGGGGGGGGGGGGGGGAGGGGGGGTGGATGGACAGATCATCCCCCCCCCCCACTTGAATGGGTATCAATGTCATGTCTACGCCCGTGCTTCCCAATGTGGGTATCCCATGACTGGTGCTATTCAGGGTTCCATCAGAATGCAGGAAATATTTGTATCTATCAGGCTAAAGTTCATATTGGACAAACCCCAGCTCATAACATGATGCTTGCAATGTGCACTTAATAATCTTCCAATTTCTAAACAGCTGAATTCAAAAGCTTTGCCCCCCCCCCCCCCCCCCCCCCCCTCAGCCATAAAAACCCGGGCACGCTGCTGGGTTGTCGCTTCGCTCCCTCGCCAGAAATGGTCAAAATGACGAATCATTCCCCCAATGGCGAGAAGAAATCGACGCCCTTGCATGTACCACATAAACTGGGCTCCAAAAGAAACTTATCACTTTTTCACAGCAACGCTCACTAAAATCCATAGCATCAAATTGATTCATATTTAGACACAGATAAGCTATCATTCTCCTTATGAAGCATATCTGAAAATTTTAAAGTTTGCTTTTGCCAAAAAAGAGAAAAATGCCATGGAATCACTACAGGTCACTTTTAAAAAATCACAGAAACTGCTCGCAGCGAACCTCCACGAAAGGCGGTCTATTCAGAACTTTCAATAGCTATTCATTCAACTTCAAAGCCGGTTATGTAATCACTAGACTGGCTATTGTCCGTACCGAGCTCTGTGCCCGGAAAGCGAGCAGTTTCTGTGATTTTTGAAAAATGACCTCTTGCGATTTCACCTTATTTTATTCTTGGTTGACTAAAGCAAACAATAATTTTTTTAGATGAGCTTGCTTAGGAGTATAATAGCTAATCTATGCCCAATTATGATTACTTTTTATGCTTTGGATGTTAATGTGTGTCGCTCTGAAAAAGTGATAAGTTTCTTTTGGAGCCCAGTTTAGTTTGACATCAGATACTGTTGTATACAAAATAACAAACGCTAATTTCATCAACGTTTAATATGCAAAATGAACATGAGCTTAATGGTGCATGATGTGCATACATTTAGGAAGCTTCAGGGGTGTAGGGTACTCTTACCTTATGCTTCGAGGAATCGTCTGACCATGCTGACTGTACAGAAACGCCACCCTCAACTGCACTGCTCGGGTTACTACCACCATTATAAGAATCTATGCGTAGAATACGAGAACAAAAATTGAATACGGATAAGCACCGTCCTTCATAGCATTCATTTATATTGATAACATTCAAATCTGATTAGTTGCATGTCCGTAAAAGAACTAAGTGCATATATTGGAAGAGAAAAGTGCTTCCTTAATTTCTAATATTCGATAATAGTTATTTGGTGAGTACATTACCAACATTATAATTGGTTATACACTAATATTCACCAAGTGGAAACATATTTATCAAGCCAAATAAAAAGACTTTATTGATTACCTCTGGAACCTAAAAATAAGCAAATGCTCCTCAAATTAAATACCTCAATGTGCACAAATAGTGTGAAATTTATCTCATTGTGATTTTTATTGAAACACCACATATAATTGTAAGTCTGATTATTATCGCAAAACTTGATTTTTTTTATGCACATTACCGGAAATAAAACAATGTTTTCTCCAAAATTATTTTGTCACTTTGACAAGCTATGAAGGCTAATCTTGAAAATGAATTGGTCTAACATTTAACCAAATATTGTTTCAGTTATGGAAACAAAGGCAAGTTTAGTGTAACGGCATGACACTTAACCAAGGCAAAATTTGTTATTAATTAAGCTACTTAGCATAATAAATAAAGTTTGTATTGTTAAGTGCAAGCGGTAAAGACATTATAGCATGCATTTGTCGAATCATACTTTGTGATGTTCTTTTATCAGAGGAATGCAGAGTTTTGTCCATTTTACACTTTTAAAATATTTTCCAGAGCGGCCTCTTTGAACAATAATGTTACGTTTTCTTGTAGATAGAGCAGAGATTACTCTTCCATTTGGTATGTATTTTTATAAGGCCAATACAAAAATAAAAAGTTCAGGTCCATATCCTGTTTTATGTGGAATTGCTCATTTACAATACCTGGAACTCCAGCCAAATGTGTAGATTTTGTATCTAACGTCAGATCTGCTCCATTTGATACGGTGTTTTGTCTCGCCGTAATTTCCTCATGTGACTCTGACGATAGATAACAATAGTAAACACTTTAAGAAACAGTTCATACATTTTATAAATTGTTACTATGCAGACTATTCCCATTCATTTCATATTTTGTTTCTCCAATAGTTGCTTTTGTTGTATTTATGGTTGAGAAAAGCAGCATTTTTATTGTCAATATTCAATAAATCATTAGAAACAAATATTTGATACAGTACACAAGATTTCGCTTATTTGAATCATGATGCAAGCCCATATAAATGACCTTTGAGGAAAAAAACAAGTGGATACGTTATCAAGAAGTTATGTATGATTGTTGTGTTTAGTAATGCATGTATGTATTGTTCAATGCATGAATGTATTAATTACTGTCGTATCCCTTGTTTCATTTCAGTAGTTGAAAGCAACGAATGAATTGAACGTTTACCTGTTTTACCTGTGTAATTCTTGATGTCATTTCCAGGTGGATGTCTAGAAGGAATTGGAATAAAAGCGTTACAAAAATGTTTCAAATGACCTATCTCTTAAGACAAGAATGTCATACAGGAATTCATGTTTTTTTTTTCTTCAAATAATCTTTAATTTCTACAATCATAAAGTACTGCCAAGGGGTTCCTTGATGTTCACATCTAAAAATAACAACTATAATGATACTAATATGAATAATAATACAATTAATAATAATGATAATAATAAAATAATGATAATAACAATAATACTATTAAAAGTAAATCTGCATGTATACCGCGTATCTGTCCATTCGAACACGTGTGGCGTACGTTAACAACATATAAATTGTATGATAAAGTCAAAATCGTTAAATAGAAAATAATAACATAAATCATCTCTTGTTACAGCGACCTGACATTTGAAACTATACTTTCGAAATAAACTCTTCTAAAACTTACATTGCATTTTCGTTATTAATAAGATGTTCCTTCGATATAATTATTTATTTGGTTTTTATCTTAAAGGAACACAATTAACCTCACACGTGTTCTCATTAATCAAACAAATACTTTAAAAATATATATCCAGTTAAAGAGGTTTCTTGCCTTGAGTATGTCATATGCTTGCAGATCACATCTGTGGTGCACTGGATTGGGAGGTTACATTCGCTGTCGCATAAATCAGACCTAGCGCCATTCTCCATCAGGTAGTGATCGACAACTTTGTCCGGAGGTAACACCCTTCTGTATATACCTTCACATTTCTGAAAGTCAAACAATAACATAATTTTTATGTTAATCGTAAGCTCACATGGTTTCAAATAATATGAGTATTGATCTTAGGTGTGCTGGTTAGGAAAGATGATTTTGTTATCGCATACATCAGGTCCAGCACTACAATATTCTGCAAGAGGGAGCATATCTAACCTTTGTCCTGTGGTAAATCGCTATCGTATTTAATAAAACAAATCAGCAACACACTATTAATTCTACTCTTTAATAACACACCACGTCTCTCTGTGATATAGTTGTAAGCAACTAACAAAATATATCACATTTCGGAAGTTATTATATAATATATATTTGTTTTCCATTTATGGAAATGCAATGCACATTAAGTACGTTTATAATAGAGTTGTTGCATTATTGACATGTATAACTATCACTTAATTTAACAAATATATGTGCATATGTATATATAACATGTTCATGTTGGCTTCGAACATAATTTCAACAATACGTTATGTGACACAATTGATTTGACTAGTTTCAAAATTGTTACATTGTGCGCATAAAGTAATTATTATGTTACCCGTTGGCAATCACATGTATATTTTAAACTATATAATAGGTGGCTGGTGCATATAAAACGAGACATAAAACATAATAAAAATGTTCGAGGGTATGAGAAAAGGAATACTAGCAATGTCTTCACGTTACAAAAAATAAGTATCATCAATACACATACATGGTGCATATATGACTCAAAATAATACATGTGTTAATAAGGATAGCTTAAACTAAATGTTCGGGGGTATAAGAAAAGGAACACCAGCAATGCGTTCACGTTACAAAACACAAGTATCATAAATACACAAACATGGTGTATATATGACTAAAAATAATAAATGTGTTAAAAGGATAGCTTAAAGTAAATATATAATACACGTACCATGTGTTCTGAGGAATCATCTGGATGACAATCGGAAATATCGCCCTCACGAGCATGCTGTGTGCCACGGTCATTAATATGTATATCAGATCCTAGGAAGGAAATACGTGGAGAAAGAGGTTTTTATGAACACATTATGATTATTAGAAGAAGTTATATTTAAATCAAAAGCAAACACTATAATCATTAAATCAATTCTTAGCAGAATATTGAAATATCATACCACTATTTGCGGGTCCACCCCCCTCCCCTCCCCCCTTAAAAAAGCAATACAACGCTCTTAGAGGAAACATTTTCAGTAAAGCACCTGGTGATACGTCAGTACTACATTTTGGAGAACGGCAATACAACTTACCTGAATCATCACTTTTTATTGGGAAGACCACATTCTGCGCGCTATTCTGATGAGTGAAGAAAGCACTGTTGGGCATTGGCATTGTGGTAGACTTCTTAAATGACAGGCCTGCTGGAGTACAGCCATCTCCTAGGATCAGGTCATCCGGAGGTCTCGTCAGGACTTGGAACAAGATGTCGTGTGTGAACCCTTCTGCCAGTGTTCCAGAGGGGATGGGGAGAGCGGTGTCATAGTAAGTATTGTGCAGTTTACCGCTCACATGGTCAAAAGTCCCGTTTGATAGCGTAAGTGTTGACAAGTTCGTAGAACCTGATAATATAGGTTTTCCCGGCCAATTTCCAACATTACGCGCCCAAATTCGTTTATGTGCATTCAATTTCGTACAATTGCCGTGGAGGAGTCGCTTTGGTCATTCAAATTCATATTACGAGCATGCATATTCGTATATGGGCACTCAAATGTCAAATCGTGAACTTCAAATTCGCAAATGGGCATTCGATTTCATCATTGGGCGCTATTTTCAACAAATGGGCATTCAATTTAATACGGCAAGCTCGACAATCGCCCGTTTGTGCATTCAATTTCGTTAATGGGTGACCAATTTCCAGAAATGTTCATTCGATTTAAGTTACTCAAACAACGTCCATACGTACTCACACACACATATTTACATGCATGTATACAACCATGTACATACGCACACACATACAAACACACATATACATGACATACGATGACTTTGGTTTATCTTTTATATCATCGTCACCGTTCTTTTCCTTACATAGTCTCGACCATTTCATCGTGTTATATCTTTCCCTTTTCAGATATACTTTAAACATTTTAATCTTCACTTTTCGATATTCATCAGTCACATTTTGTTTAGCTTTGTTTGTCAATGTTCAATAATTTTATATTCATTTCACATTGTGCTTTCGTTTTGTTTTACCTCTATTCGTTCATCGTGTCTTTACTTTATCATCATGCGATATTTAGTTCATCATTTTGATCTTTATTTTCATCACATTTTCTTTTTTGTCATCATCTGATCTTAATTTATCATAATCTTTTTCATAATCTGTATCTTTATTTTCATCATATTTTGTTTATTGATTGCCCATGCACGAAATAACAGTACCATATACCATGATGTTACATATCCATTACATTTCCACTGTACATGTTTAATTTGAATGAAATTATAATGAACTTGTTTGCCCATGCGCGAATTTGAATGACCGAAATGAGACCGGAGACTGCTAGAGATGAATTTGAATGACCATTAACGAAAATGAGCGCCCATCGCTTACATTGGAATGACGCAAGTGTGAAATTGGTTGCTCCGTTAGTTAATATGAATGACTAAAAACGAATCTGAATGATGATGTGTCGATCCAAACGCGGATTTGGTGAAATTGAATGCTGCTGATATGAAATTGCATGAGAAAATAGCGAAAATGACCGGGAAAACCTATAATAAACCACGTTCATAAATGGCATGTTGGGCATGATCAATTTTTGTTTTTAATTAATAACGGCAGTTAATTGTGATGGCTCACAGGCCTGTTTCGAAAATTGCAAAAGTAATACTCCTTGTGAGTCGGTGTAACTTGTACATGGTTTTATGCTACTATCCTCCTGTTTTATTATACCTGTTTACTTTATGTTACAAACGTGTACGTCCTTCTGTAATATACAAATGTAAATTCGATTGTACATCTCTCTAACCATCCTAATAATACGTTGATAACAATAACAAATACAATGACATCCCATGTCAACTAAATGGCACAACTAACCATTGATAAAAAAAAAAATGACGAAACAATACGGGCAAAAGATATCTCCGCTGGTCGTGCCGTATTCATTATCGTGTAGAAAACATGACAACACCCACAGTATAGAGATTCAGTTTTATCTTAACTCTGTCCAACATGTGGACTCCATATAAATACAGCAAATGCGGAACCCGAGAAGGGATATTCTGGAATTATTCTTATCTCGTCAAAACGACTTGTTATGTCATAAGAAAAGGAGTGATTAACTCATCAAATCAACTTATATTATTATTTCATTTTGTGTCTTTGAAATTGAAACTATTTTTTTTTTTAATTGCTTCATAGATCAATCAAACCAAATAACTCGCAATTTCGACAAGGTATAACATAATGTGGTGAGCGCGCACGCGCGAAATCAATTATCTGGTAAGAACTAGTTAGGTATGACGTTACAATTAAATAATTATCTCTTTAAACCTATATTAATACATTACGCTGTTCAGGTAATGTCTTACAATGTTGCGTCCGGGTTTCCACAGAAAATTGAAATAAGAAAGTTAGACGATAATCATATTATAAGAAGAAATCAAATTCTGTGGTGCTGTTGTAATATTAGAAAGGAGCAGTGACGGTTAAATTATTTATACAAGTTGTTAGCATATGAGTTATGTTTGTCGAATGTATTTTCAAACTAACCTACGTCAATAGTATTTACCTTTGCCATTACGGATATCTGTTCCAGAAGAATGCCTGTGGATAATAAAAACGAAGAAAACATTTTTAAAGGAGTATTCCGAAAAATTGAGATGCAAACGATGTATTTATATGTTTCAAAAGTCTTTATGATCTCTTAGCAAGTTTCTTTTAAACCTTTCTTCCTGATTATACAAGCAAACACTTATACTACCACACATTTTTACCAAACAGCCCCTGATTCCTATATTATAAAGACTTTTAATTCATGTTCCCAATGGTTACCCAAACTACACTGTTGGTCATAATGTTGGAATATTTTTTTTTGTAGATCGAACTTCATTAATTTTCCCTATTTTTGCGCCTAATGAACTATTTTAGACTAAAAATAATGATTATATAATGTTTCCAAACTACCAATGTACAATGAATGGTTGAATGGGTTTGCATTAATTAATCAAGCCTTTTGTTTTGAGCTTATGAAAGGCATGGCCTTTCATAATGGGCCCCTTTCCTTCTCCAAAGCGTATATCCAGCAAGTCATCATTATGTGTCATTTCTCAGCGTTGGCTTTAAAAATTTCAACCAAAATTGGCACATAGGCTCTCTAGGCTATACTCCATCCAACGCCGTTGCCTACACGCCAAACGATGCTTGTGCTCCACCAGGAAGGGGTGTCAACAAGCAATGTCCACTGTTTCGTTGAAACATCGTAGGTTAGGATCTGTGAAATCCTCAGACGTCATCGAGAGGAGGGGCAATTAAAGCTACGGGAATCTCTAGGACGTTCACAATTAACCACCAGGATAACTAATCGCAGATTGCTTAACCTGTGCCGTAGAAACCGGAAATGCCAAAATGGAGCCTTCGCCGTCTATGAAGAAAACACTATGGAATCAACGCTTTTCGCCAAACTGTAGATCAGAGATCCCTCTAACATGGTTACCGAGCAAGACAAACTACCAAGTGTCTACTCTAATCCATGCAACCGAGATTTACCGGACGTCCCTGGACTAGGGAGCCCAGAATATTGGCGCCCGGACACTAGATATATGTCATCTAAATGGGTACGAGCCATAACATCCTTGACCGAACCGATGGAGGACAGAGGGTTCGTCGATTACGTGACGAGAAGCTGGAAGATGTCTGTATTCACAAAACGACTTGAGGTTGTGACGGCCCAACGGTGGTATGGCTCGTACCCATTAAGATGACATATCACGAGTGTCCAGGCGGCGATCTTCTGTACTCCCTAGTCCACGGACGTCCTGTAAATCTGGGTTGCATGGTATTCACAAAACGGACACTTGGTAGTTTGTCTTGCTAGGTGACCATGCTAGATGACTTGCTAGGTGACTTGCTAGGTGACCATGCTAGATCGATCTCTGATCTTCAGTTTGGCAGAAGGCGTCGATTTCATAGTGTTTTTCTTCATAGACGGCGAAGGCTCCATTTGGGCATTTCCGGTTTCTACGGCACAGGTTAAGCAATTTGCGATCATTTGTTCTGGTGGTAAATTGTGGACGCCCTAGAGATTCCCGTATTTTGAATTGACCCTCCTCTCGATGACGTATGAGGATTTTACAGATCGTAGCCTGTGATGTTCCAACGAATCAGTGGACATTGCTTGTTGACTCCCCTGCCTGGTGGAGCACAAGCATCGTTTGGCGTGTAAGCAATGGCGTTGGACGGGATATGACATAGAGAGCCTCTGTGCCAATTTTGATTGAAAGTTTTGCAGCCAACGCTGAGAAATGACACATGATGATGACTTGCTGGACATACGCTTTTCAGAGGGAAAGGGGCCCATCATGAAAGGTTCTGCCTTTCAAAGCTCAAAACAAAAGGCTACATTAATTAATGCAAACCCATTCAACCATTTATTGTACATTGGTAGTTTGGAAATATTATATAATCATTATTTCTAGTCTGAAATGGTTCATTAGGCGCAAAAATAGGGAAAAGGAATGAAGTTTGATCTAAAAAAAAAAATATTCCAACATTATGACCAACAGTGTATATCAGTTTGTATATTCCGCAGATGCATGTTAGTTATTGCAAACTACGTACCTCTCTTCTTTCTCCTCAGGACTTCTTTTTGCTTCTTTCCGGAGACAGTTGGCAGCATCGACGTGACCATTCTGCGATGCATGATGCATGGCTGTTTGTCCATCAACATCCTTCAGCTTCCAGTCTCCCCCTTGACACGCGAGATGCTTTACAACCTCAAGCCGATCCTCTGGTGATGCGATATGCACTGCAGTCATTCCAGCTGTGAAATTACAACTTATATCGGGCCCCAGTGAGAGGAGGCTTCTAGCTACTTCTAGTTGATCTTTTTGAGAGGCATCAAACACTGTATTCGTTAATTCACTTGGTTGGTCTGAATCAACAGAAGCAGCACCATTGCGGGCAACGATCTTGGCAACATCAAGGAATCTTTCCAACAATGCATAATGTAGTGGCGTGTTTCCAACATAAGCAGCAAACAGATCAGAACCGTGGTCTATCAGGAGCTCTGCTGTATGAATATGCCCCCCCTTTGTTGCATGATGCAGGGATGTGCGTCCTTCTACATCTTTCAGCGTCAAGTCGGCTTCTTGACACAGGAGATGCTGTACAACCGCAAGCTGACCTTCTGATGATGCTGTGTGTAAAGCAGTCAATCCACCCTTGACACAACAATTGATGTTCGCGCCATCTTCTTGAAGTAGCTTGACATCTTCGTGTTGACCTTTATGGGATGCATCAAACAGCGCCTTCGTGAATGACTTTGGTTTGCTTACATCAACAAAATGCACTTTTCTACATGCGATAAGCTTCACCACATCAGGGAATCCTCGCGTCAATGCATAATGTAGTGGCGTGTGCCCGACTTTATCAACAGCGAACATATCGGAACCATTGTTTAAAAGGAGCTCTACTGTATCGATATGACCTCCCCCTGCTGCATGGTGTAGGGCTGTCCACCCCTTGTTGTCTTTCTTATGTAGATTAAATCCGGTGTCTAGCAAAAGCGACGCTGCTTCTGAATTGCCTCTCGATGCAGATACGTGTAAAGCGGTCTTTCCCGCGTTGTTTTGTTTATTGCCATCGCTTTCTTTGCACACCAAATTTGTCATTGTATGCAAATCACAATGTTGTGCTGCACGATGTCGAGCAGTGTGTCCATGATTATCTACTACGCTGACTTCTGCTCCCTTGCTTACAAGATACCTGACGGTCTCCAGATGACCATTCATTGATGCCCAGTGAAGGGGAGATAGTCGTTCCGTTCCCCCTCTCTTTCGGATTTCAGCCCCCTGACTTATGAGATATTTTACTATATCAAGTCGGTTACACGTTGATACTTTGCTGAGCTCCGTGTTTCTATCACATACCCCCTCGTCATCACCACCTTTACATCCCATAAGATATTCAAGGATTGACAGGTCTTTCTTTTCATTTAATGAACTTATACCAGCCTCGAGAGTGATCAAGTCTGTTGTTGTTTCTAAGTGAACCCTCGATACTGCTACATGCAAGGCTGTCAATCCGGTGTTATCGCACTTGTTCACGCAAGCCCCTTGACTCATCAGATATTTAACTGTATCTAGATATCCAAATAATGATGCAACGTGCAAGGATGTGCATTCGTCATTATCTCCCTTGGTTACGTCAGCCCCTTGACTGATTAGATATTTCACTATATCAAGATGTCCTCTCCGCGATGCCTCATGCAAAGCTGTCCATCCATCGTTATCACTCGCGTTCACATCAGCTCCTACATTCACCAGATACTTCACTGTAACGATATGACCTTCTAGTGATGCTGCACTAAGGGCTTTGACGTCTGCACTATCCCCCTTGTTCAGATCCGCCCCTTCACAAATCAGATATTTCAATGTATCGAGATGCCCTTCCTGTGATGCTGCATACAGAGATGTCTGTCCATTCTTGTCTACCTTGTTCACATCGGCACCTTTGCTGATCAGAAATTTCACTAAATCGACATCGCCTTCCTGCGATGATGTATGAAGGGCTCCCCATCCATCATTATCCCCCTTGTTCACATCAGCACCTTGGCTGATGAGATACTGTACTGTATCAATATGGCCTTCCTGTGATGCTGCATGCAAGGCTGTCCATCCATCATCGTCTCCCTTGTTTACATCAGCTCCTTGGCTTATCAGATATTTCACCGTATCAAGATGTCCATCATGTGATGCTGCATGGAGGGCTGTCCATCCATCATTGCCTCCCCTGTTTACATCAGCTCCTTGGCTGATCAAATATTTTACTGTTTCGAGATGACCATTCTCCGATGCTACGTGCAGGGCTGTCCATCCATCTTTATCTCCCGTGTTCACATCATCTACTTGGCTGATCAGATATTTCACTGTATCGAGATGACCGTGCTGTGATGCAACATGCAGGGCTGTCCGTCCAGTATTATCTCCCGTGTTTACGTCAGCTTCTCGACTGATCAAAAATTTCACTGTATCGAGAGGACCTTCCCGTGCTGATGCATGCAAGATTGTCCATCCGTCATTGTCCCCCTTGTTTACATCAGCTCCCATACTGATCAGATAGTTAACTGTATCAAGATGACCATCATATAATGATGCATGTAGGGCTGTACATCCTTCACTATCTCCCTTGTGCGCATCAGCTCCTATGTTGATAAGATACTTCACTGTATCGAGATGACCTTTATATGATGCTGCATGTAGGGCTGTCCATCCTTCATTATCTTCCTTGTTCACATCAGCTTCTTGGGTGATCAGATATGTTACTGTATAAATATGGCCTTCCTGTGATGCTGCGTGCAGGGATGTCCATCCATCATTATCTCCCTTGTTCACATTAGCTCCTTGACGGATCAGATATTTCACTGTATCGAGATGACCTGTATATGATGCTGCATGCAGGGATGTACATCCTTCATTATCTCCTTTGTTTATATTAGCTCCTTGGCTGGTTAGATATTTTACTGTATCGAGATGCCCTTCCTGTGATGCTGTATGCAGGGCTGTCCATCCGTCATTATCTCCCTTGTTCACATAAGCTTCTTGGCTGATCAGATACTTCACTATATCGAGATTCTTATCCTGTGATGATGCATGCAGGGCTGTCCATCCGTCATTATCTCCCTTGTTGACATCAGCTCCTTGACTTATCAGATACTTCACTATATCGAGATGCCCACCCTGTGATGATGCATGTAGAGCTGTCCATCCATCATTGTCTCCCTTGTTCACATCAGCTCCTTGACTGATCAGATATTTCACTGTATCGAGATGACCTGTATATGATGCTGCATGCAGGGATGTACATCCTTCATTATCTCCTTTGTTTATATTAGCTCCTTGGCTGGTTAGATATTTTACTGTATCGAGATGCCCTTCCTGTGATGCTGTATGCAGGGCTGTCCATCCATTTTTATCTCCCTGGTTCACATCAGCTCCTTGACTGATCAGATATCTCACTGTATCGAGATGCCCATCCTGTGATGCTGCATGCAGAGCTGTCCATCCATCATTGTCTCCCTTGTTCACATCAGCTCCTTGATTTAACAGATTTTTCACTATATCGAGATGCCCACCCTGTGATGATGCATGTAGAGCTGTCCGTCCATCATTGTCTCCCTTGTTCACATCAGCTCCTTGACTGATCAGATATTCCACTGTACCGAAATGACCTTCAAGTGATGACGCATGCAGAGCTGTCCATCCGTCATTGTCTCGATTGTTCACTTCTGCCCCTTGTCTAATCAGGTATTTCACTATATCGAGATGCCCTTTGAGTGATGCTGCATGCAGAGCTGTCCATCCCCGATTATATTTCGTGTACATATAAGACCATCTTCGTATCCTTTTGAACAGGACAATGCAGCAGAAAATAAGAAGATAGATAATAGGCGAATGCTGTATATCTAGGGCTATCGGTTCAGTATTCCCTCCCATGCTCATTTCAGCCCCAAGACTAGTCAGGTTTGCCACTAAGCCACACCGGGGATTTCGCGGTTCCTTATTCCATCCATGATTATCTTCCATGTTTGCCCCGTCTCATCTATCAATGTAATGAGATGATTTCCTTAATCTTGTTTATGCATGTCTATCATATAATCCTTATTTCCTTAGTTCACGATAACTCCTCGATTGAAGTTTGAGCTTCTTTTAGTGAATTGAGTCCGTTTGCAGGATACAGTCTATCCCATCAACTCTGGATTTTCTGGCAAAGAAAAAGATGATTAGAACAATTGCCGTACTTACTATCTATATTCAGATTATTTACAGTAATGGTTCAATATTCCGATGAGTGCAATCTGTATAGAAAACGTGAAATCAAAATCACTTATTCAAGTAGTGAACATTTTCAACAGATTAAAGTTTACTATGCAATCATGTATGAATATAGACGTGATACATTTCCATATTCAAAATATGTAACATTATACACACATACCAAAGCTGTAGGGTTTTGGATTTTTTAATGTATGATGCCTTTATATGAGGTGACATCTAAAGTATTGTTTTCTAAGAAACGCATGATACAAAGAAAATAGTATTATTTCAAGTAGCGGAGATTCGACCTGTATTCGATGTTAATAAATAAGAGATATTCATTTCAAAATCGAAAATGACATTAAATGACAGGTACAAATGTTACATGCAAAAAATCACATATGAAAAGGTCAGAGGTTAAATATAAACTTACATAAAATTGGAGAGAAAGGTAGACGGTTTATTATATATTCGTTCATTGTTCCTCGTTTCTATAACATTGTTTTATATTTTTTAATTTCAATAAAACGTGTAATTATTTAAGCGTATATTTTTATGGGGCTTTATGTAGGTAGGCTTTAGCAGGTGGGCTTTAACAGACAGGAAACAGGGGACCCCCACTCCCCCCCCCCCCCCCCCGCTCATATTTGAAAGTAGAGGGGATCCCCCACCGCACACTCACAGACACAAACCTTTTCGTATATACAGAGCGTGTCAAAAAAAGGTACTCCAAGTTCAAAGATCAATTATGTCAAAATGATCTATTTTCATACCATGATATGTTATAGATGTATGGGGTAACTATTTTTCATTTGATACCTTTCCTGAATCAACAGTGCCACGCATTGCTGAGTTATTCATTGTTGAAGGTGACCGTTGCAAAACCCACTTTTTGCAAGTTTTGGGTAATCATTCGATTTCTCGAAATTTATGGTGCCATGTGAAAAAAACGCTTTTAACATGTTTTATTGTTTGTGTGATTTAATGAATCGTTTAATTGAATACATTTACTAATTATGCATGACTGAGTACATTGTTACTGAACGTTTGCGCCGGTGGACATCCACCAGAATGAAATTTTGATGCTAATATCGGTCGTCAAAAATTGAGTTGGATGGGAATTTGTGGAAGTGGTCAAGAGATCGGACAATTTCTCTTTGATAATAATTGGGAGTATGTACCTTCAGATGATACATGAATATTGCCAGTACCTCAGTTGGAGGAAAAAATTGAGCGACAGGTGCATATTTAGACAGATCTGGTTGGTCCAAGACAGTGCATCTGTCCATCGTCTTTTCGCTCTGAGAGATAGACTATACGGGAAGTCTTTGGGGGACATGCATGGAAAGGGTAATTATTGCGCCTAATTATGGAGTGTGATGGCCACCAATGTCCCCTGTTTTAACACATTGTGATTTATTTATGTTGGAACAATTAACTAACAAGGTGTTATCATCTCCTCGTCATGACCTGGATGATGTGTGGGCCACATTCGACACGAGATGGATGTTTTGAACACACAAAATAAACATTGACTTAAATCATGCAACATTTAAGTGTGATTTCAAGAATGTATTCATCAGTGCTGTAGTCGAGTCCACCCTATCCGAGTCCGAGTCCGAGTCCCTGGAGTCGAGTCCGAGTCCGAGTCCGAGTCCGAGTCCGAGTCCGAGACCGAGTCCCGTACATCCGAGTCCCGAGTCCCGGACATCCGAGTCCGAGTCCCAACGTGAAAATCTGAAATTGCAATTCATTTATAAATGCCTTACAGTGAACTCTTTATAACATAAATATTTTTCTGGTTCATTGTAAACTTCCATTTGTCAGAGAATTTATATATTTTAAGTTTCTCTTCTTAATACTACAACTGTAACAGTTACCTTTTTAGACACCATCAAAGAAATGACAAAGAGATGTCTGCAGAAATGATTTTGGGCAATGTCAAAGGTTATTATTACAGAGTATGAGACAAATTCAATACAAAAAAAAAGTTCATAAAAATGTGACAGACGGGAAAAGAATTTAGTTGATCTTTGTCACCAAAAATACAGTGGATAAGGAACTGCTGCATATCTTTTCCTAAGGTTCACTGTCAAATGGATTAATGGGATATAACTTTATTTGCGAACAGTCAAGTTGCTGAAAAATAATCATTGTTGAAGTTAAGCTTACATTTTAGCAATTTTCTAATCCTTTTAAGGTCACAATTTTTAGCAAAAAATATTAAATATCTGAACATTCACGTGTTGTGCCATAAACTGTCAGTTATAAACATTATTTTGATAACTACTGGACTCAAGAGGCTAAAAGCCTAACATGAATGATTTTGAAATTTGGGCAATTTTAGACATTATCATGGAATTACCACAAGTTATTACAATCATAGTATGTCAGTACTGGAGTATGTATAGTGTATTTATGAATACTGATAAAGAGTAAAGGCATGATACTTCACATTTTAACAATATTGAACATTGGGTTGCAATTAAAAAGAGGAATTTGACAACTATGGTTCATAATACAGGCTTGAAGTAAAAGTGCATCATTAACCCATTTGAGACTAGCCCAAAATATCTCTGGGGTATATGCTTGAAGTTTTTTGTTTGTTGAACAACCAACAAACAGTGGCGGATCCAGGGGGGGGGGGGGGGGGGGTTAGGGGGTTTAGCCCCCCCCCCCCCCCCCCCCTTGGGCTGCCAAGTGAAAATGTATCAGTGAAAAAAGTGGAAAAAAAGTGAAAAAAAATCACTTACGGGGGTTCAAAATAGCAAAAAAAAATCGCCGAGAGGGGGGACACCCCCCTCTCGCCGCTACGCGGCTGGGACTTCGCCGCTTCGCGGCTCGTGGACGATTGGGTCAAATCCCCCCTTAGCAAAAAGCAAGATCCCTAACCCTGATAAACTCTCTATGTTCCGTATAGCCTACCCAAACAATATGACACGAGAAACTGAAGGCATGATTGTTGAATGACTGGTTGATGGATTTTTTAATGTATGATGCCTTATGAGGTGACATCTAAAGTATTGTTTTCTAAGAAACGCATGATACAAAGAAAATAGTATTATTTCAAGTAGCGGAGATTCGACCTGTATTCGATGTTAATAAATAAGAGATATTCATTTCAAAATCGAAAATGACATTAAAATATCGGAGGTATAAATGTTACATGCAAAAAATCACATATGAAAAGGTCAGAGGTTAAATATAAACTTACATAAAATTGGAGAGAAAGGTAGACGGTTTATTATATATTCGTTCATTGTTCCTCGTTTCTATAACATTGTTTTATATTTTTTAATTTCAATAAAACGTGTAATTATTTAAGCGTATATTTTTAATAAAAAGATAATTTGCTAACTCGCATGTTATGAATATTCAGAATTCGTATTTCAATGATAATCTGAAAGGGGGTACTCTACTGCGGGCAGATGATAATTGCGCTAACATTATTTCAATCGATAAAGCAGATAAGGTGACTTGGTGCCATGTTTATCCATTGTGAACAGGAAACTGGCGGGTGATGTATTAAATATTCAGGGATTTAAAACTCGACAAAAACAATTTAAAAGGGGAAGGGTTAACGGGGAGGGTTGTGCTTTCTGATGCAATTTATTTGGCTCATATTGAAAATAAATGCATTTCAGTCGATTTCCGTCGTGGTAATTTGTTTAAATACGAACACCGGTGATGGTGCAGTAATTATGAAAGTACAACTAAATGTATCTGCTGATATTGAAGGGGCTTTATGTAGGTAGGCTTTAGCAGGTGGGCTTTAACAGACAGGAAACAGGGGACCCCCACTCCCCCCCCCCGCTCATATTTGAAAGTAGAGGGGATCCCCCACCGCACACTCACACTCACAGACACAAACCTTTTCGTATATACAGAGCGTGTCAAAAAAAGGTACTCCAAGTTCAAAGATCAATTATGTCAAAATGATCTATTTTCATACCATGATATGTTATAGATGTAAGGGGTAACTATTTTTCATTTGATACCTTTCCTGAATCAACAGTGCCACGCATTGCTGAGTTATTCATTGTTGAAGGTGACCGTTGCAAAACCCACTTTTTGCAAGTTTTGGGTAATCATTCGATTTCTCGAAATTTATGGTGCCATGTGAAAAAAACGCTTTTAACATGTTTTATTGTTTGTGTGATTTAATGAATCGTTTAATTGAATACATTTACTAATTATGCATGACTGAGTACATTGTTACTGAACGTTTGCGCCGGTGGACATCCACCAGAATGAAATTTTGATGCTAATATCGGTCGTCAAAAATTGAGTTGGATGGGAATTGGTGGAAGTGGTCAAGAGATCGGACAATTTTTCTTTGATAATAATTGGGAGTATGTACCTTCAGATGATACATGAATATTGCCAGTACCTCAGTTGGAGGAAAAAATTGAGCGACAGGTGCGTATTTAGACAGATCTGGTTGGTCCAAGACAGTGCATCTGTCCATCGTCTTTTCGCTCTGAGAGATAGACTATACGGGAAGTCTTTGGGGGACATGCATGGAAAGGGTAATTATTGCGCCTAATTATGGAGTGTGATGGCCACCAATGTCCCCTGTTTTAACACATTGATTTATTTATGTTGGAACAATTAACTAACAAGGTGTTATCATCTCCTCGTCATGACCTGGATGATGTGTGGGCCACATTCGACACGAGATGGATGTTTTGAACACACAAAATAAACATTTACTTAAATCATGCAACATTTAAGTGTGATTTCAAGAATGTATTCATCAGTGCTGTAGTCGAGTCCACCCTATCCGAGTCCGAGTCCGAGTCCCTGGAGTCGAGTCCGAGTCCGAGTCCGAGTCCGAGTCCGAGTCCGAGTCCGAGTCCGAGACCGAGTCCCGTACATCCGAGTCCCGAGTCCCGGACATCCGAGTCCGAGTCCCAACGTGAAAATCTGAAATTGCAATTCATTTATAAATGCCTTTTTTATTGTTGGCCCAACATCAAATCTTGACGTTTGCCCAACATCAAATCTTGACGTTTGCCCAACATCAAATCTTGACGTTCGCCCGACGTTTGAATGTCCACTAACCCAACATTGGCCCAACGTCATTTTCTGATGCTGGACCAAGATCACAATTTGACAATGGCCCAATGTCAAATGGCCAACGTAGGACCAACATCAAAAACGTAAAAAGAAATGTGAAGACATGCATAGATTCCACGTTTGCTCCATGTACTTTGTTTAACCTTTACACACATTCATAAATCATAATTCTATACATATCATATTCCTACACCTATTGCCTAATCCTAACCTATCATCCTATCGTCCTACAAACACAGGTCGCAATCGGTATAATATATATACACCTCTTCTTAGCATGTATGTTTTGTAATTGTTAGTAATTTCAGAGCGTTGAATCTGAAATAATCCACCTTCAAATCATATTCATAACACTATTTACATGTGTTATTTATATTCTTATATATCTTTATAAATTATATACAGCAGCAAGGACATGACAAAAGTATATTTTTTAATATAAATGATTCCAAAAATCGAAAATTTTCATTTCACTTACGATCGCTTATAATCGATCATGAATTGCCCGATAGCAATACTTCTTTTTCTTTATTTTTGAATTACTAATGTTTGTAATCGATTAAACGAAATTCAATTCATTATAGATTCTCAAAGCAAGTTAACAAAAATATTATAAGTACCCAGCTAGCTAACTGACATCGGACCGGTGTCGGCAGGTCGTCGGCAAGATCGTGGTCGGCAAACAGACGTCGCGCCAACATTTCGCCAACGTCGAATTTAAGTTTGAGGTTTTGGAAATTACATAAGTCGGAAAATGGTTGTAGTTGAATGTTGTGCCGATGTCATTAAGCTGACGAAAAAATACGTCTCAAATAAAACGTCGCGCTAAAATCGCACCAATGCCGAAACTGATACCAATTTAAGAGCTCGATAGAGGGTTATAATATTAATGTTGGGCCGATGTCAATAAACCAACATGAATATGACGTTGGGCCAATGTTGTACCGAAGTCGGAATATATCATTTTAAGAGGTGTAGGACGGGTGTTATTAATTGGACATCAATATGACATCACAAATATGACGTCAAGCCGATATCGCGCCGATGTCGGAACTGGTAGTAATTTAAGAGGTCGGTAAAACGTTGTGAAATTTATGTTGGGCCAATGTTATTAATTAAACATAAATATGACAAGTCAAATACAACTTTGGGCCTATACCGCACAGATGTCGGAACTTATAGCAATTTTAAAGGTCGGTGAAAGGTTGTTAAATAGATGTCGGGCGGATGTCATTACTCCTACATAAATATGACATGAGTTTGAGTTTGAGTTTATTTATTTATTCACGGTAAAAAGCCTGCTATCAGCTAAAAAGCTGCTTTTCAGCAAGGCCGTGACACATATATACAGAAACAAAACATCAAACATTTTAAAAGTGATACATAACAGAACAAAGAATAAACAATTTAAACTTAATCTAAACTACATAAAGAACATATATACATACAAAAGTAAAATGCAATACATGTATTAGCAATTATTCAGACGAAATAATGTGCTGTTTTAAAAGCAATAATCAGATCCAATTTACTGATTGTCAAATGAAATTTGTGTTATTGCACTGGAGAATAGCTTTAAAGAGTTAATTAATCTTGTTTCTTGTGGAAGAGCATTAAATAATTTGGAAGCAGAATATAATGTACTATTTTTCAAAAAATTTGACCTTGGCCGAGGTAAACTAATAATATTGTTATAATTGCGTATAGTATAAATGTTTTCTTTCATTTCAATGCAAGAACATAAACTATGTGGAAGTAAATTATTTAAGATCTTAAAAATAAGAAGCAACGCTTGCCTTTTCCATCTATCAAACAAACAATCTATGTCCAAAGTAGCATATAATGTTTGGCGATTAAAACGATTTTCTACCTGTAAAACGATTCTCAGTGCTCTATTTTGTAAAGTTTGTAATCTTCTTAAATACGTTAAATGACCATTCATCCAAGTAGTGCAACAATAATCGAAATGACTTTGGATTAGGGTTTGGTACAATAAAAGCGCCGTTGGTCTGACAATAAAATCTCTGGCTCTTCTTAGCAAGTGCAGATTACGTACTACTTTGAGACGTACATTTTCAATTTGTTGTTTCCAAGTTAAGTTGCAGTCGATTATTACACCAAGGTACTTACACTGATTAACCTTCTCTAACTGTGCGTTTCCTATGTTTATTTTTACATTACTATATGAGGCTAGTTTTGCCTTGGTACCTATTACCATACACTTGCACTTGTTTACATTTAAAATCAAGTGGTTGTGCGAAAACCAATTCGACATGTGAGAGAGGTCTCTATTTATGACTGCTTCAAGTTCCAAATGATTCTTTGATGAAAAATACAGGCAAGTATCGTCAGCGTACAAAGATAATGAACAATTTTAAACAACTTTCGTAAGGTCATTTAAAAACATAATAAACAAAAGTGGCCCCAATATGCTACCTTGAGGAACGCCATTCTGAACAAAGCAACTATGTGATTCATTTCCATTCACTGTTGTTATTTGTTTCCTCATTGTCAAATAATTTCGAAACCAATTAATTGCATTTTCATGAAAACAAAAGTATGAGAGCTTTTGTAAAAGAATACCATGTGATATCAAGTCAAACGCCTTCTCTAAATCAAGTGACACTAATCCTACAACAAAGCCTTTGTCAATATCACGCTGTAGATCTTCCGTCAGGTTTATGACAGCGGTTGACGTTGAATGTTTGGGTCCAAATCCGTGTTGCTGTGAACATAATAAGCTATTTTCAATCAAATAAGTATTAACCTGCTCGAAGACTATTTTTTCAAGTACTTTAGAGAGCACGGGCAAAACTGAAATCGGTCTATAATTGGACACTTTCGTTCTATCTCCTCCCTTGTGTAATGGTGTTATACGCGCTACTTTCCCTGCGTTAGGTATGACACCCTTACTCAAGGATAAGTTCATTATATGAGTTAATGGAAGCAAAATATAATCGATAGATAATCTTATAATACATGATGGAATATGATCGAGACCAGTAGCTTTATTTAAAGGTATTGCTTTAACATATTTCAAAACATTAGACTGAGATGCTTCATGAAAAGTAAAGACTGACGTTGTATTTTGCATAAATTGTTCCATGTTATTTCCAAAAGCAACACTTTCTGTTCGCATTTTAGCAACATTAGTAAAATAATCATTTAAATGGGAAGCTATTTTCTTATAGCCCGTTACTTCGCTTCTATCGTCTACCAACTTTGAAATTGGAGAAGCTTTAGGTTTGTTTGGCAAAATACACCGTAGTGATTTCCACATTGCTGAAGGATTGTTTTTATTATCACGAACACTTTTTAGCACATACAGACATTTTGCCAATCTAATCATAGATGTTACCTTATTTCTAAGTTTTCTATACGCATTCCATTGAGTCTCGGATCCCGATTTCTTAGCTTCAACTTTCATTTTATCTCTTTCCCGCATTTTGTGCATTATTTCACTGCTCATCCATGGGGTATCATTTTGTTTAACGCGCCTTTTTTTTAATTGGAGCGTGCTTATTCAATACTGCATTAAATTTTACTGACCATAATTCATAAGCCTTGTCTACGTCAGTTTCTGCAATTACGTCATCCCATGAAATTAGTTTTAAGTCTCTCAAAAATTCGTTTTCATTCATGTTTTTAACATTACGACTAAATATATACTTATGACTCCCCGGAGGTGACTTCACATTCCCCCATGTAGCTAAAACCATGAAATGGTCACTAAGACTCAGAGGTACAACTTCACAGTATGGTATTTTTCGATCATTAGCACAAAAAAGTACATCAATCAATGTTGACGTGGTAGCTGTTACTCTTGTAGGTTTTTCCACAAATTGTTTCAGCTCATATTCTTCTGCTATTCGTAATAAACGATTTGTATGATGAGCTGTTGGTATTTTTTTTTTTTAAATCACAATTCAAATCTCCTATTAATATATAATCAGTATTTTTAACTTCTACATTCTCAAGCAAATGTTCAATTTTATCAAAAATATCATTGTGTGAGTCTGGTGTCTATACCAATATATCAATAAAAATGGTTTCTGTTTAGGAAGACAAACTTCAATACTTGCCAATTCAAGATTATCAACAAATAAATCTGTTCTATATTTAAATACAATTGATTCATGAACAAATATTATTATACCTCCACCGTGTCTATTTCTGTCAAGTCTAATACATTTATAACTATAAATAAATACTTCCTCATCACTAATGAAATTATCTAATCTTGTTTCACAAAGGCATAAAATATGTATATTATTCATTTGTAATAACTGCTTAATTTCATCTAAGTTTTTAAGAAGAGAACATACATTTAAGTGGCCAAAATTTAAACCAGTAGAATTATCAGAGTTCAGTTTTTTAAATATAACAGATGGATCATTATAGTCAATATTAAATGGCTGATCCATGTCAACATTATCGTCATCATCGTCAGAAATTATCGGATCAAAGTTTCTCGGCAATTCATCAAACATACATACATCGCAAATCCAATTTTGGTTCGAATCGAAAGTTTTTTGAGAGGCTCGGGAACATGTTAAATGTGCCCATTTTAAACATGAAGTACATAGAAGAGCATTTTGGTTAGACTTTACAGTTTTTTTGCATGATAAGCATGGATATTTTACAGGCATTGTCAAACCTGGATACAATGAATGCCCGGCATCGGGAGTTATTAAGTTCAGTTCAAGCGTTCAACATCGTTCATCGTATTGATGCGTACCTTTCTTTCTGTGCCGTTTTCGTAGACCAGCGCGGTGATCCTTCCGTCTGCGGTCCAGCATCTTCGCACGCATCGTTTCTTGGTTGCTTCGATGATCAAGTTCTGGCGCTGTCTTGTGATGTCCTCAAAGATGATGACACTCGTCCCCTTGAGCATTCGCTTGGTTCTGTACACTTGGTCTCGGACGTTGTAGCGGGTGAATTTCACTATGATGGGTCGCGGGCCTGTCTTCGTCGAAGATCCAGGTCGCGTTCCAACTCGGTGCGATCTGTCGATGTCTATCGGCTGTATGTGGACATCTAGCTTGTCGTTGACGAGGTCGATTACGAGCTTGTCGGTGTCCTCGCTGGGATGTTCTGGGATTCCGAGAAATCTGAGACAATTTCAGGTCCTTCTGGAGCCCGTCGATCTTCTTTTCGAGAGCTTCATGTTGCTTTTGGAAGTTTTCGAAGTCCATTGATATGGCGGCGTATACACTCTGGGTGACAGCTTCTTTGATGGCGGCTGACACGGCGGCTACGATCTTGTTCATCATCGCCTCAGTCGACAAAGCCTTCATTATCCCTGTCTCCACGTTCGCTTTCAATTCGGTTGGTGATGCGTTTGCTTGACCATTCGTTGATCCGGTCGATTGACCAGCTGAATCTTCCTCGCTTTCGCTGTCGGATTTTACCGGGGAACTGGTGGGTTGCTGAGATGGCAATGTCCGTTTGTCAGCATCACGGGCCTTCGATCGTGTTTTTCGGTGATCAGACATTCTGGCTTCAAAGCACAAGTAGATGTCAAACTCCGATCGAGATACAAAACACTGTCCAAAATTTCAAAAAGTTGTTCCAAAGATACACATATATATAATATATCAATCAGTACGAAAGTCGTCAGTTGGAAAAGCTGAAATTTAATGGTCAAATTCAGAAGAGTCGGAGGGTCGAAAATTAATCACCGGAGAATAGCCGTAGAATAGCATTTCAATAATAACATCTCTATTAAGACGTCAGTCCGATATTGTGATGATGTTGGATCTGGTAGCAATTTAAGAGGTCGGTACATGGTTGTGAAATAGATGTCGGGCCAATGTTTTTAATTGGACCTCAATATGATATCTCAATTATATCGTCACACCGATATCTTGCCGATGTCAGAATTGGCAGCAATAAAACAAGTAGGCAAATGGTCATCAAATCGATGTTGCGCCCATGTCAATACTGCGACATGAATATATGAGACCTCAAATTTGATGTCGGTCCGATATTGTGCCGATGTTAGAACTTGTTAGCAATTTAATAGTTCTGTAAATGGTGTTTAGTTTGATGTCAGCCCGATGTAATTTATTAGACATCTATACTATGACGGCAAACATATATTTCGTCCAAGACATAACCTTCAGCAACGGAACAAGTCGGCAAATGGTAAAATTAATGTCCTGCCATTAATCCGTCATAAATATGACATCTAAAATATGGCGTCGGTTCGACAGTGTGCCGATGATAGAGCTCTAGCAAATTAAGAGGTCGTTATAATATATGGTTGTTAATTTGATCTCGGGCCGATGTAATTAATTAGACATCTGAAATATGACGTCAAACCGTTATCCTGTCGATGTCAAAACCGTTATCAATGGAACAAGTCGGCAAATGGTCATTAAATTAATGTCGTGCCCATGTCATTAATCCGACATGAATAAGAGATCTCAAATATGACGTCGGGCTAATATCGCGCCGATGTTGGAACTGGTAGCAATTAAGAGGTTGGTCAAAGATTGTAAAATTGATGTTTGGATTATGTTATTAAATATACATAAATATGACAGCTCAAATATGACGTTGGGTCAATGTTGTACCGATGTCGGAACTGGCGACCATTTTGCCGGCTTGTTTCATGCTGCCAGTTCTGACATCGGAATAATATCGCTATGGCGTCATCATTGAGATGTCATATTCATGTCTAATCACTAACGTCGCCACAACATCAATTTAATGAACATTTGCCGAGTTGTGTCATTGCTGCAAGTTCTTACATCGGCTTGACATCATATTAAAGAGGTCACATTGATGTCTAATTAATAACATTGGACCGACATCAATTTTACTACCATTTACCGACCTCGTAAATTGCCATCATTTCCGACATCGGCGCGATATTAGCACGACGTCACATTGCACATGTCATATTCATGTCGGATTATTGACATCGGCTCAACATCAACTTAATGACTATAAGCCGAGTTGATTCATTCTTGCCCATTCTGACACCGGCAGGATTTCGGTTCGACGTCAGAATTGATATTTCATATTTTTGTCTCCTTAATAACCCGACATCAATTTCACAACCATTTACCGACCTCTCTAATTGCTACCAGTTCCAACATCGGCGCGAAATTAGCCCGACGTCATTTATGAGATGTCATATTCATGTAGGACTATTGACATCGGCGCAACATCAATGTTATGACCATTTGTCATATTTATGACGGATTAATGACAGGACATTAATTTTACCATTTGCCGACTTGTTCCGTTGCTGAAGGTTCTGTCTTCGACGGAATATATGTTTGCCGTCATAGTACAGATGTCTAATACATTACATCGGGCTGACATCAAAGTAAACACCATTTACAGAACTTTTAAATTGCTAACAAGTTCTAACATCGGCACAATATCGGACCGACATCATATTTGGGGTCTCATATTTATATCGGAGTAATGACATTGGCCCGATATAAATTTTACAACCTGTTTCCTACCTTCTATATTGCTACCAGTTCCGATATTCGCGCGATATTAGCCCGACGGCATATTTGACATGTCATATTCATGTTGGAGTATTGACATTGGTGCAACATTGATTCGATGACCATTTGCCGACTTGTTTTATTGCTGCTAATTCTGACATCGGCAGGATATCGGTGTGATGTCATAATTGAAATGTCATATTGAGGTTAAATTAATAACATTGGGTTAATGTCGGAGTGGCGGACATTTTAATGTCGGGCCAACGTCAGAATTTGATGCTGGCCCTTTGTTGGGTAACTGACATTGGGCCAGTGCCAATGGTAAGCCAACATCACAAAATGACATTGGGCCAATGTTGGGCTGGCGGACATTTTAACGTCGAGCCCACATCAGAATTGTATTATCTCTCCTATGTCATGTATGTCAGGATTCGGTGTTGGGCCATTTTAACCTCGAGCCCACATCATAATGTTATGTTGGGCCAATGTCATGAGTTGATGTTGGGCCATTGTCAGAAATTGACGTTAGGCCAATATCACAAAATGACGTGGTTACGATGTTGGGCTGGCGGACATTTTAACGTCGGGCCAACGTCAGAACTTGATGTTCTCTCAACGTCAGGAATCGACGTTGGGCATATGTTAAAACTGACATTGGGCCATTGTCAATAATTGATGCTGGGCCGAAATCTCAAAATGACGTTGGGTCAGCATTAAAAACAAAAACCGCCCCGCTGATGTTGGGCTGGCGGACATTTTACGTCGCATGTTTAATGTAGGCCCAACGTCCTCTTACAACGAATTTTACATCGGCCCAACGTTGTCACAATGTCAGGTGGCTAACAGGGTTATTCCGTTGTGCTTCCTAAGAATTAGAGGAAAGTGAGTATATAGGTATTGGTAAAAGTGCCTAATTAACAGACAAATGTCAACTTTTTGTCAAACTTTGAATCCCTCCCACACGAGTTTGTGATACGTACACCATGCATACATAATTAGTCGTCATTTATGAGATGTCATATTCATATCGGACTATTGACATTGGCGCAACATCAGTTGTATGACCATTTGCCGACTTGTTTCATAGCTGCCAGAGGCTGACATCGGCAGGATATCGCTATGGCGTCATCATGGAGATTGTATATTTATGTCTAATCATTGACCTCGGCACAACATCAATTTTACAACCATTTACCGACCTCCTAAATTGCTATCAGTTCCAACATCGGCGCGATATTGGCCCGACGTCATTCATGAGATGTCATATTCATGTTGGACTATTGACATCAACACAACATCAATTATATGACCATTTGCCGAGTTCTTTCATTGCTGAATGTTCTAACGTCGGCGGGATATCGGCCTGACATCATATTGTAGATATCATATTGATGTCCAATTAATAACATTGTCCCGACATTACTTTCACAAACATTTACCGATCTCTTAAATTGATACCAGTTCCAACATCGGCGCGATATTAGCCCGACGTCATTTATGAGATGTCATATTTATGTCAAACTTTTGACATTGGCGCAACATCAATTTTATGACCATTTGCCGACTTGTTTCATAGCTGCCAGAGGCTGACATCGGCAGGGTATCGCTATGGCGCCATCATTGAGATGTCATATTCATGTCTAATCGATTTTTATTGGGCCATTGACGGAAATTAACGTTGGGCCAACATCACAGAATTATTTCGTGACAATGTTGGGCTAGCGGATATTTTAACCTCGAGCCGACATCATAATGTTATGTTGATCCAATGTCATGAGATGATGTTGGGCCATTGTCGGAAATTGACGTTATGCCAATATATCACAAAAATGACGTAGTGACGATGTTGGGCTGGCGGACATTTTAACCTCGAGCCAACCGCGATAAGCCGACATCCGGCCAACAACTTATGACAGCTGGGTAATAGCTTATTGAGGCGATGTTACGATCATTTTCCAGAATGCCACTCAAGCGAGCAAGGTACTCTAGAACAACGGGTTTGTTTTTGCTTGCGCTGGGGTAATTTTATGACTATAAATAATCGTGGGAAAACAGAAAAAATGCCGGTCTCGTTGCCGGTCTCGGCCCGATTTTCGCCCGAGTCACGAGTCACCATTGGTCGAGTCCGAGTCCGAGACCGAGTCTGTTTGGCCCGAGTCCGAGTCCGAGTCCGAGTCCTGAGAAATACGGACTCGAGACCGGTCTCGAGACCGAGTCCGGACTCGAGTCGTACAGCACTGGTATTCATTGGTCAAAACTTGCACAAAGTGGGTTTCGGACTTGTCCTCCTTAACAACAAAGATCTCAGCAACGCGTGGCACTGCTGATTCAAAAACGGTATCAAATGAAAGCTGAATAGTTACCCTTTATAACTATATCTATTTTATGGCATGATAATGTATCATTTTGAAATAATTGACCTTTGAACTTGGAGTACCTTTTTTTTTGACACGCTCTGTATAACGTTATTAATGTTTAATTCCATAAATTGCACTACATACCATGTAAAATCCCTGTTTTAGTTTTGCACCATATCGCACAGTTTAAAGGGCATCAAGCGTGGGGATGCTACACAGCGGGTCGCCATTTTGAACTGGGCCAGTTTGCGCGCACCGCATGACACTGAGCTAACGTGCATCACGCACCGTGCGCAACGTGTACTTAAGATGGCGCCGCGCATCTGATTTGACGAATCTGAAGTACCTTTAAAGCCCTAAAATACTAACGCTCCTTAAACTGGAAGGGGGACACCCTTTCCACAGAGGGATACCCCCTCCCTTGCCATGCCCCCCCCCCCGCAACTAGTGGGAAGCTGTTGACACCCATGATACTATGATCTCTCTGGAAAGCAAGTTTGTGTTCAACTTAATTGTACAGTATTGACCTTGCTTCAGGTTTCTGATTGTCTGAGTTTCTCGTACTTTTCACAGTTCGTAAGGGTGTCGTGAAATTAATACGTCTGCTTAGACCGGAATGTTTGTTTATCGGGATTTTTGTTTGCATCTAAGTTGCATTTGCAGTTACGCACATACATTATAGAACAGTGCTTCAAAAGAGGAATTGTGAAATAATAGTTGAAGCTTATATTCATTTGAAGAAGACACAAATTTATCAATGGAATTTGTTTATTCGTTATATTTGTTTTAACCCAAGTAATTATTATTCCATAAATCCCCCAACTTTGGACTTAGAAAAAGTTTTGTTTTGATGGTTAGTCATTAGTCATGGCAAATAATGACCTTCGGTGTACTGCAATCATCCAATCTATATATTCCATAATTGACAAACTCATATGAGGTAAACAAAAAACATACGAGAGACTGGTTATTCTTTTTCATTAATCACATGATTTCACCACCAAAATCCACTGCTAGGAACTATGGGATAAACACTAAGAAGCTGACAGGTAAATACAGAAAACCCACAACTATTAAAGAGAACTCTGTGTAGGAAGTTAAGGAGCCGACAGGTATGTCATGAGACCTGCTTAAAAATGAAAATAATAAATACATGTATGATAATTGTAATGATACCATGATTAAGAAACATAGAGCTTGACATTCTATAATGTCATGGTGGTGAATGTGCTTTGAACTCTGCTTGGATTTGTGCTTGATTTCTGGTCGAATATTATGTTTTTGGAACCTGATCGTGGAGATATGATGATTTGATCTGTTATATAAAACTGTAAAAGTCATTGACTGGGTGCAATTTTGTGACAAACACAAGCATTTTGACTACAAAATATTCGAACAGATATCTGCTTTCTTGGACATTTATTGCTACAGTCCCATACGTGTGTTTTGGTGTATATGAGTTTGAACCATTATCAAACTTATCCATTCTGACTTCAAAACAAATTTGAAGAAAAAAGTCAAAGGTTAAAGCGCCGACTGAATGACCAAGAACAGTATTCGAGACGTAACTGTGTCCGACTATTCGGGTGCCGGAGCAGGAGGGAGAAAACACGAGCGAGAAGGTGTGCGGCATCGCCAGCAGGCACCTGGGAGTTGAGCTGAAGATGGCTGACATAGACAGGAGCCACCGAGTCCGTTGGAGAGTGGACCCCCCTGAAGGATCGGCGCTCAAAGCACGCGCCATCATAATCAAACTGATCTCCTCCCAGCATCGCCAGCAGCTCATTTGAAACAAAAGAAAATTGAAGGAGCAGAAAACCGACTTCAGCATCTTCGAAGACCTAACAGCAACTAACCGAGCATTGCTGTGGGAAGCTAAGCGAACAATCAACAAACCAGGCAGCAAGATTAAATCTGCCTGGTCAATCGACGGCAGGATCATTGTTGCTACCAAATCAGCAAACAACAAACTCATGAGAAGAACAATCTACTCAAAGGAAGATATAGACAAACTGTAAATACAAACAAGATTGAGACATGAATATAGTGATCATGTATTCATATAGATAGAACTGTATTTAGTACTTTTACATCATGTTTATAAACGTATATCACTGATAATTAATCTATTATATATTTCCATATATTTATCTCCACCCAGGCCAATGAACTTTATTTTGTTTTTAATACCAGATTAAAACTCTTAGTACTGTAACATTTTTGATTTGTTAGTCCATTATATTAGTTTATTTGTGGATGTATGTCTAGTGTGAATGATTGTGATTGATTTTTTTTTTGCATGGATAGATCTGAATGTTCTTTTCCCTTTAATGATGTAAATTATAAAGAGTTTCAGCAAATTGTTGATAGTGTGCAGAATAATTTTAATGATAATGATACGCAATTTGATGCTAATAATTATGTAAATGATAATGATGACTATAATGAATTAGATCATGATGATAATTTCTTTGCAACAAATAATGCTACCAAATATTGGCTTCCTGATGAGTTTAAGAGAAATATAGAAAAGAGTAATAATATAGATAAATACAGTACGCTCCATTTTAATTCTCGTAGTTTATATAAACATTTTGACGATATTAACCAGTTTATTTATCAATTAGATTTTCAATTTTCAATATATGGATTTAGTGAAACTTCGATCCATGATAGGACACCTTTATTGTTTAATGTGGATGATTATACATTTTGAGGGGTGGAGGTGTAGCACTCTTAGTTCAGAATCAATTTGATGGTCAAGTCTGGAATGATATATTATTTCCTGATACTCTTTGTGAATCCCTTTTTATTGAATGAATGAATAACTTTATTACCAAAAGGTTCAAATATAACAATCATACATGTATATAAGAAATGTTAACGTATAAACAAATTGGTAAAAGGACCCTACAGAAATAGCAGCTATTGCTAGTGGGGCGTAGGACCCTTTGTACATGAATAAATGACTTACATTTAAATGAGGCACGAAACTATGATTAAATAACAGTCTATACTAAGTATTTACAATAGTGGACATTCACCCACTAATAACAACTAAACTATAAGGTTATATAAAACATATCAAATATTTTCAAAAGAATACAAAATCTTTGGCAGCAAATCACAAAAGATTATGAGACATAATGACTCAATAAATACTTGTTTACATTTATCTTAATAAGGTGGAGTCTATCAAGTCTTCGTATCTCCAAAGGCATACTATTCCAAATATCAGAACCCTGAAATGAGATTGAAGTTTTTCCATGCTCTGTTCTCATCTTAGGCTTAACCAAAATATTTCCATCTTTTTGTCTTGTATTATAAGAGTTTTCAAAAAAGATATAATATTCAAACACTGAGTGTGGTAAAGGTTGATAAATTAACTTAAAAATAAAAAGTGTTACTAACAATTTATGCAGCTTAAACACATCTAATATACCTAATGAATAAAACAGGAGGAGGAGGATGAGGCCATTCTATTATTGAAAGTAATTGCTCTCAATGCCATTTTTTGTAACATCAATGTTTTATTCATCAACATCAAAGGTGCACTTCCCCAGACTTCAAGGCCGTAAGATAAGTGTGACTGAATAAACGAATAATACAATAATACAAGGACTTGTTTGGGAACAAAGTGTCGTAGTCTATACAAAATTCCTACTTTCATACGAAGTACAGAGCATAAATTATTTATATGTTCATCCCATACCAAATACCTATCAATATATATTCCAACGAAAAGAGATACGTGTACTTGATTCAATAACTCATTCTTCATTTTTACAACTCCAACAATACGAAACTCTTTTCTCCTTGGCTTAATAATCATAAAATTTGTTTTCTTTATTAATAGTAATCTTATTCGCATCACACCACTCATCAATATGTTTTAAATTATCAGTTATTTCCAATAAATCAATATCTGGCTGATTAGGCAAAAATGAATGAAAAATATTGGAGTCATCAGCAAAGAGTCTAAAATTAAAGTAGTCTGATGATCTAGGCAGATCATTAATATAAATTTTAAAAAAGTGTAGGACCTAGAACAGATCCCTGGGGCACCCCACATTTAATTAAAGACATGGCAGAAGTGGAACCATTATGATGCACAAACTGACGACGGTCACTCAAATAATCACGAAACCAATTCAATTGAGTTCCTCGTACACCATAATTTTCTAACTTGCCCAAGAGTATATCATGATTTATTGTATCAAATGCTTTAGCAAAGTCAACAAAGACACCTACAGTAATTCGACCTTCATCCTGAAACTGGATTAACTGATTTATCAAACTAATCAGTGATAAATTTGTACTATGCTTTTCCTTGAAACCATACTGATGTTTATACAATAAATCATATTTTCCCAGGAATTTACCTAAACGAATATTCACTAACTTCTCAAACACTTTACTTACTTCTTTCGTATCCTACATCTACACTACTCTACACTACGCTACACTACGCTACACTACTAGTCTAGAATATTAAATATTTGGCCATGACTTTGCAAATTCGCAGGGCTGTCTCATTCGCAACCACCAGATCTTCTTGACTACACTGTTCCTCAAGGTTAGGACACTGAAGGAGGTGTTGCATGGTTTGTGATGTGCCACAGTCGCAGTTAATGTTGTCATCATCTGTGTATCCCCACTTTTTCATGTTGAGTTTGCATCGACCCATCCCTCTCCTCTCCTCTCCTCCCAAAGCCTACATCTGGCCACCTGTGGGGATTCGGTCAGCGGTTGGACAGAGTGTAGGAAGCTTTTCCTCGATTTGAGCCGTTTCTGGGATGGTTGGATGTCATAACATGGATGGCGGCTATCCTGACTTTGTCTGAGACGCTCCATGCTACTGGCTACTGGCCGGCGTATATCGGGTGGAGCAATGCCGGACAGGACATATAGGCTGCTTACATTTGTCGGCTTTAGACAACCAGAGATTGCTCTGCAGCTATCGTTGAGAATTGGGTCAAGTTTCTTCGAGTGCGAGGATCTTTCCCAGACTGGGCACGCATACTCCGCAGCAGAATAACAACGTGCAAGAGCTGTTGCCCGTAGTGTAGATGCACTGGCACCCCAAGAGGAGATGTCAGTTTCCGGAGGATATGAGAGTGGTTGCGACACATAATACACACCATCTTTCAATAGATGTACAGGAATATTATCACTCCCACATGACTTTTTCATATCGCAATTCAAAATTACACTTTCAACCTCAGCATGAGTAATTGGTGACCAATACAAGGAATTTCTAAGAGGTTCTCCTAAGTAATCCTTAAAACTATGTTCACATTGCAACTCATTAATCTTTTCTGCCAGCCTTGGCCCAACCGACACGAAGAAATCATTAAATATATCAACTATTTCTTGGGGCTCTCTATAATCCTGAATTGTACCATCTACTTCAACTTGCAATTTATCAACAACTTTCCTAGTCTGATCCTGTTTCCCAAGCTATTCATTAACTGTTTTCCATGTTTTACTTGAATTGCCCTCGTATTTTTTAAACATACGACCATAGTATAACTTCTTGGCATTCCTTCGAACAGATGTTAACAGATTCCTATACCGCTTATACTTGTCATAAACATTAGTATTAAATCTAGACTCTTAGACCTTAGAATAAAGTCTATGTTTGCGTTTTGTGCATTTCATTATTGACTTAGTAATCCAAGGTTTACTCACATTCTTCTTATTTTTCCTTTCCATAAATGGTGCATATTCATTACAAACACTTCCAAATATTTTCAAAAAACTTTCATATGCACTGTCCACTTCTCTACAATTATATACTTCTTGCCAAGATGCACCTGCAAGGTCAGCAATAAACTTAGCCTTATCAAAATTTCTATAATCTCGTACTTTAACTGAACATCCTAACACTTTACTACAAGTCATATTTTCAAAGAAAGCACATATAGGGAAATGATCTGAAAGATCCGTCAATAATATACCTGCATAATTATTACCAGCACTATAATTAGTATAAATGTGATCTATCAAAGTTTCTGTAAACTCAGTTTTACGAGTTGCATTTACAATAATCTGTTCTAGACCAAAGCACTGTAATCTTGTCACAAATCCGTCAACTACATTGTGAGTTATATTAAGCAAATCAATATTAAAATCACCAATTAACACACAATGGCGTCTATCCAACTTTCAAGTCGGTGTTAGGTTTCCTATAAATTATGCCTACAACAACAATTTTATCATCCACATGAAGATAAATCCATATAGATTCGGCATGGCGCACATCCATGTCAATAATCTCATAAATAAACTCAGACTTGATAAATGCAGCAACACCTCCTCCTCTGCCAGCTACACGACTTCTGTACTCAAAATTACAGCCATGTATTCCAAATCCAGTATCCTCATGTAATTGCCAAATCTCCGAGAGGCCTATAATACTAAATTTATGCTTAAGCACAGAATCATAAAAAAGATTAAAGTGATCAAAATTTTTGTTCAGGGATCGAAATGATATTGAACCACAAGAAAAATATAATTGTTGGTATAATTTATAGAGACCCTAATAAACCCGTTCAAGAATTGAATGATAATATGAATATGTGTCTTGAAGGACTGGTGACTGAAAATAAAAATATGTTTATAATGGGAGACTTCAATATAAATTTATTGAATTCATCAGTAAGCCAGTGTATAAATAATGTTGTTAATGTTGTATATATTAATTCTTTCCGTCCATTGATTGATAAACCAACAAGAATAACTAAGATATCAGTTACTTTGATTGATAGTATGTTGACTAATGTATATAATAAACATATTCAATCAGGTATATTTTATAGTGGCATAACAGATCATTTACTCATTTTTTAAATAACTGACCTCTCTGTTTGTAATGATTATTCTGTCCCTGTGAATATAATGTATTCTTATGTAAAACAAAATGACCCTCTGGTTTTAAACTCCTTTAAAAAGATTTAATAGCTACAGAATGGAATGATGTTCTAACCAACCCAGATGTAAATGAGGCATAAATTATGATACATTCTTGGATAAGTTTAAAAAGATATATGATTCTAAGTGTATTAAAACTAGTAGCCAAAATAGAAAAAAGGTTCCAAGAAAGCCATGGGTAACCCTTTCATTGTTGAAATGTATTATTAAAAAGGATAAGTTGTATAAATTGTATAAATTGTTTTGAAAGAAGAGAACTGGTTGTACTGAACGCAAATATAAGAAGTATCGTAATAAACTTAATTCTATTTTACAATCCGTTCGGAAAAAAATATTTATGTGATTTGTTGGTAAAGAATAAAAAATAATGTGTTAAAAGTATGGCAAGTGATAAATGACTTATTAGGCAAGCATGGTAAACATAAGAATCCATCCTATTTTATGAAAGGTTTAGATAAATTAACTGATGGCCAATTGATTGTAAACGAGTTTAATTCATACTTTTCTAATATTGCTACTAAACTTAAAGGGACATTCCCTCTTTTGCAAGGCAAATTTCAAAAGTTGCGAGGTTATTGTTTTATATGAAAGAAAATGTCATTTAATAACATGCCTGACAAATTTAGGGCTTGAAATCTCTTCTTCGTGGAGTTAAAGACCTAAATCTAATAAACCATCGTCCAACGGTTAATTGTGCATGAAACGTGTGTTCACCCGTCGAGAAAGTTCGCTCATGGATTCCACGGAGCGCCACAGCGCTATGCGTAACCCTTATGTCATGTGACCCGCGCTAGCTACGTGACCCGCGCATGAATAACAGTGGGTAAGCGATTACTAATCAACATAACCAAACCTCGCACTACATGTAATTATATATTCTTCATTTTTTAGATCTTTTTCCGTGACATACCTGTACAAATGTCGGCTTTACAATACCTTCACAAGAATAAGTGCAATATTGTTGTAATAGTATGCTAAATCAGTTAAACTTCTTTATTGACAGAAATATAGTTTTATGGAGGGACGCATTCGTTTTTTTCATTTGTAGAATCGAAATTACAGGGCTGTTCGATCTGATTTTGTGTGTGTGTGTTACATTCATCCCCATCCGTCAACTGGAAACTGTTCAGACGTTTTGTAAAAGAGGGACTGTCCCTTTAAAGGGAATAGTTGAGTTCTGGTAAAGAGAGTACGATTTTTGTCAAACTGAATTTTAGTAACCAAAATCAGCACCATTATACAGACTGTCCCAGATAAAACGAAACCGGGTTTCATGGCAGAAATTTTCTGTCATAATGAATAATTTCCTTGATGATATATATATGTCTGGAAAGCTCTGTGTCTCTTCTTTCATTTGATGTACAACTTATGGCACATAATTCAAGCATGACTGAATTAGAACAATGGAAAGGGGTGTTACCAATATTCCATTTGCACGCATACATTTTAAGTTTGGGTGAGTTTTAAGGGTTGTAAACGTACTTATTTTTAAAAAGGACAAACTCCACATAAAAGTTCATATTTTTACCTTTTACATGACACCTCATGCTAAACAAATAAATGATTTATGCCAGAGAACGAGTACAATGAAAACATGACTGATTTCTGCCCAAATGAGTGAAAGTTGAGTAAGAAGTCGCTCAGCTTTCCTGAATTAGCAGCTGACAATGGACTTTGATGCATGAGTGAATTTACACAAACATGGGGATCAGGGAAAACATGGGAAACAGGCTAGATCAGGAAAGTTACTCATTTGGGCTGGAATCAATCATGTTTTCATTGTACTCGTTCTCTGGCATAAGTCATTTATTTTGTAATCATGAGGTGTCATATAAAAGATAAAATTATGAATTTGTATGCGGTATTTGTCCTTTTTCAAAATAAGTACGTTTACTACCCTTAAAACTCACCCCAAAACCTCACCCAAACTTGCAATTTCTGCGTTCAAATAGAATCTTGGTAACACCACTTTCCATCGTTCTAATTCAGTCATGCGTGAACTATGTGCCATAAGTTATATATCAAATGAAAGAAGAGACATAGAGCTTTTCAGACATATGTATATCATCAAGGAAATTATTCATTAAAACATACAATTTCTGCCATGAAACCCGGTTTCGTTTTTTCTGGGACAGTCTGTATTACAAACTAATAGTTATAAGTCGAAAGGAATCAAAATTACAAATGACTTAGTAAAGATCATGTTATCATTCAAAAAGAGCCGTTAAAACTCAAGGGCGCTCTCTTAACACTCATCAGTTTCAACCGTTAAAAATAAAAAAATATAAAATATTGTGCATGTGATGTTTTGTTGAAATAGTGATTAGATAGAGAGATAATCAACGGCTGGTTCAAAATTATTAAATAAGTTTGGGGCCCCACATTTATTACAAATGGTTATGTTTATAGATATTTTAGCCATTTCTGAACCGATTTTGATCAAATAAAGTTTGTTTTGTCATTAAAATAGTATGCTCCTTTGAATTTGACACTCAGTTTTGCATTATCTCGCAAAAATATATTTTGTCTAGCGCCCTCTATACCAAAACTCAACCTTCCCTTTAAGTCTGACCATATTATTCAATCTAAACATAGCTTTGATACATATCTTACTGATAAATGTGAAGTTCTTATGTATTTTTATCCAACTGATGAAGCAGAAATTATACAAATTGTACAGCATCTTAAATCAAGTAAAAGCACAGGGTTCGATGGAATAAGTCAATACATTATATTATTAAACATGTTATACATGTTATTGTTAAACCTCTTGTTCATATATGTCATATATCGTTGTTATATGGATTAGTCCCTAATAGTTTTAAAATTGGTCAATTAATTCCAGTGTTTAAGAAAGGTGACCCTCATGTGTTTTCAAATTATAGACCAATTACATTACTTCCCTGTTTTGTTCTAAGATATTAGAGATGTCAATTTATAATAGACTACTAGATCACATTAATATGAATAATTTATTGACGGATTCACAATATGGTTTTAGAAGAAATTTTCCTGTGAACATGCATTTATTGACCTTAAAGGGAAAGTTGAGTTTTGGTCGAGAGGGCGCTAGACTACTTAATTGGTTTGTGAGGTAATGAAAAACTGAGTGTAAAATTTGAAAGAGCATAATATTTAAACAATAAAATCATCTTTGTTTGATCAAAATCAGTTCAAAAACGGCTGAAATATCCATAAATATAACAATTTGTAATAAACCCGGGGCCCCAGGTTTATTAGAGAATTTTGAACCAGCCGTTAAAAATTCAAAAAAATGCTTCCTCTTTTCAAAAAGTTACAAAATAGGTATTTAAATAGTTGTTGGTTATTTCTCTATCTAATCACTATTTCAACAAAGCATCACATGCACAATATTTTATTCAAAATGGTTGAAACCGATGAGTGTTTAGAGAGCGCCCTCTTACGTTTTAACGGCTCTTTTTTAATGCTTACATGATCTTTACTACGTCATTTGTACTTTTGTGTTCCTTTCTAGTTATAGCTATTAGTTTGTAATGTAATGATGCAGGTTTTGGTTACTAAAATTCAGTTTCACTAAAACTGTACTCTCCTTACCAGAACTCAACTATCCCTTTAATGATCACATTTTGACAACTTAAATAATAATCTATATACACTTGGTATATTCCTTGATTTATCAAAAGCCTTTGATGTTATTAATCATGATATTCTTCTTGCAAAACTTAATCATTTTGGTATTCAAGGTATTACTTTAGAATGGTTTAGGAATTACATGTATTTATGTGATCGTTATCAATTTACATCTTACAATAACTTTGTTTCAAATAAGAACAGTCCGATACGGAGTCCCACATGAATCCGTATTGGATCCTCTCCTATTTCTTATATATATAAATGACATTTGCTCTGTTTCTTCGTTTTTTCACTTCATTCTTTTTGCGGATGATTCAAATATTAGTGCATCACACTCTGATTTTGATAAACTTATAGTAGAAACAAATACAGAATTTAGAACAATAGTTGATTGGTTTAATGCAAAAGAGTTAATTGAGAATTATGAAAAAACAAATGTATTATATTTCCATGGTCAAAAAAGTAAATATCATAAAAATTATGTTAAAATAATAATGAATGATGTCACCTTAACAGTAAGCTCATCAGTTCAATTTCTTGTAGTCCTCTTAGATGATACTTTATCTTTTGAAAATCATAGATTGTATGATTATTAAGAATAACATTTCTAAGAACATTGGTATTTTATGTAAATTACGCTACGATATTACCAGAAAGGGAATTGTTCATGTTGTACAAATGCTTAATTTTGCCATATTTACAGTATTGTAATATTACTTGGGCCAGTGTTGGGAAAACGAAATTGGACACGTTATAGGGCCATTCTTTGAAAAGTGAAACTTTTTTGAAAAAAATGAAGTTTGTTTTTTCAGTAGTTTTATTCCATTAATGGAAAGATCAGTGTCCAAGGTTTCATGAAATATATTTTTTTTATTGAATTTATAAAATTTCTTAGAAAAATTATTAAATTTTCATATTTCAATATTCCAATAAATATCATAACTCAGAAAATAATCAAGCTAGCTCATTCCTTTTATTCTCCCGTACATGATGATACCAACTTTGTGACAATTGAACTTCATTGTACTGTCTAAACCTAAATTTGTAAAATTCATATTTCCATTCACATTGTACATGTCACACACGTGACCACCCCAAAATGTCACACACGTGACCCAGACATCCCCACATAATAACGTGCATTAAAAAACAACAGTTTGAAATAATTTTAATCTTTCACCATTTTCTTACTTACATATATATAAGTTGTCTGATACTAATATAAACATTTTAGCTTTTCATATTTTACAGGATTTCCAAAATGAAATTGAGTTAAATTTTTTTCTTCAAAAGTGCTCCCGTGCAAAGTCACACACGTGACCGATGCCATTTGACCTCTGTCCTTGGGCAACGTAATCCTAATAAAATCTTTTGTGTTACACATGAAAGACTTCAACATGTGCAAATCATATATGAAGTTTACATCACCATACCTCTTATACTAACTAAAATAAAAGCATCCTATTGCAGAATTTTTCATATTTTTGGTCACACACGTGACCAAGAATGGCCCTATATAAGCTCCAAAAGAAAGCTTTAAGAATCTGTACTAACTCTAATTATAAAGCTCATTCACTTCCTTTGTTTTTTCGTTTAAACACTCTCAATATTTATGATATTCATAAAGTTCGAACCGCTACATTATTGTATTGTGCTTGTAATGATTTGTCACCGAACAATATTTCTAAAATGTTCCTTTGTAATGATTTAGTACATTCATATAACACTCGCTGAAGTAATAAATACCATTACACAAAGGTTAAAGTGACGCCTATAAAGTGTCTAACTCCACGAAGAATACTTGGAGCTTCCTTGGGAGCTTCTGCCGTGTTGTATTAGCTTATGGTTAGAGAAGAATATAATAGGGTTAGATTTTTTCAAATGTCCCTTTAGTATGAAGATATTTATCATTGAAAATCATTATTTCAAAAGCATTTCAAACGGATGATTATTACTGTGACAAATCTACGGCAGGCCATCAGTATTCGGTGATAAAATATGAACTCAATATTCGTTTTTTTTTCACAGGGAAAACAGTGTTCGTTTTAATAGTAAATATATTATCCATTGCGGATATAGTATCGGAAATAATATCGCTAGTGATATTCGTTTGTCTCGCAATGTATGGTCAACTAGGAATCTAAAAGATCATGACGTTTCGTGTGCCGCTGCAACACTTTGTCAAATGATATAATCTAATGTAGACAATCGGTATTTCTGCTCTACCGTGGCTCCCAACACAGAATCTCACATAAGCGAGCACGTACCCGATAGGTCAAAAAACGGGCCTCGTCGATTTGCCGGTGCACACGGGCACTCAACCAATCAGCGGGACACTGGTTCGGTCCGCCTACCGAACCAGCGTACGATACGTCGCCATGGCACTCCCCTACCATCCGGCCCCCCACCGGTTGATTCGAACCCACGGTTGAGCCAAGCCACCTTCTTGCTACAACGCTCATATCTACGTATCAATTTCAGGGCAGGGCGCCCGTATGTTCAATCAATAATCGTTTTCTTTCAAACTTTCACAAATCTGTCAATTGTATTTTACAATGATATTGATGTACGACTGAAGTCTCAAATGTCATTTTGTGCAATATCTGACACTTGACAGGTATCACTGTAATACTCAAGCAATATTATACCCTGTTAAACATAATGGTCCTCGTATATGGAATTAATTATCAAATGAATTTAGAAGTTGTACTCTTCAGTCTGCATTTAAAGCCCAATTGAAGAGACCATTCATCTCTTCATACTCAAACTAACTCTTGTAAAGATAGCTTTATGCTCTTCCCCATGCAATGTGTGCGTCGTGTACAGCAGTGGCGTAGACAGGTTCTCACAACTTGGGGGGATGATTTGCCGTTTTTTTTTTTTTTTTTGGGGGGGGGGGAACCTATCGGGGCTAACGATTTTGCGTGTGTAGGGGCTCATGCCCAACCACACTCCCAGTGCTGTTAACTTTGAGCCAGATGTAAATGTGAGACATTGCAAGGAGCGAAGCGACCAAGCCCAAGGGAGTGGGGGAGGGTGTCTCCCCTTCCACGGTAGGGAGATTTTGCATTTTTGGACTTGACATTTTGTAATCTGGTGCTTACCTAGATAGGAAATTCGGGCTTAACATTGACTGTATCTGGGAACGCGTGTTATGATTTGATCGACCATAAATTTTAGATATATTTTCACGAAGAAAACAAATAATTGACACACTAATGAATATGCACCCCGACACAGGGAGCGAAGTGACTGAGCGGGGGAGAGTGTGGGAGGGGGGTGTCCCCCCTCCCACGGTAGGGAGATTTTGCATTTTTGGACTTGAAATTGTGCAATCTGGTGCTTACCTAGATAGGAAACTCGGGCTTAACATTGACTGTATCTAGGAAAGCGTGTTATGATTTGATCGACCATACATTTGAAATATATTTTCACGAAGAAAACAAATAATTGACACACTAATGAATATGCACCCCGACACAGGGAGCGAAGTGACTGAGCGGGGGAGAGTGTGGGAGGGGGGTGTCCCCCCCTCCCACGGTAGGGAGATTTTGCATTTTTGGACTTGAAATTGTGCAATCTGGTGCTTACCTAGATAGGAAACTCGGGCTTAACATTGACTGTATCTAGGAAAGCGTGTTATGATTTGATCGACCAGAAATGTTAAATATATTTTCACGAAGAAAACAAATAATTGACACACTAATGAATATGCACCCAAACACAAACACAAATATTGTATATATAATCAGCGTCATGCAGAGTTCCAACATCACTATATGCTACATTATGTGTGATCCAACAACTTCCCGAGGGGTGAGGCTATCGAGGGCTGGGGCAGAGCCAAATAGGGAGGGTTTGGGAGGGTTTGGGAGGGGCATCCCCCTCCCACGGAGAAGATTTTCCATTTATATATACACTTAAAGTGGTGCAATTTGGTGCACGTCACACAAGCAGCCAGAGCAATCATGGCAATGCCAGCCTACACTGGAACTACGTGGCCCGGTATACACGAAAAAAAATACTCACCCAGACTTTCTATCATAATTTAACTGATTTCATTGTTTTATATGCATGGGTGAGAATCAATAATGGGTAATTACTTCAAGATCTTTTTTAAAGCACAGACACATCAAAACCATATGCCAGTCATTCATTCAAAAAGTACCAAATCAATTAATCTTCAAATCATTCAACCGCTTCATCAATCAATCAATGAGAGATCAATCAATTAATCAATCAATCAATCAATCCATCCATCCATCAATCCATCATTTAATCGATCAATCCATCCATCAATCAATCCAGCAATCCATCCATCCATCAATCAATCAATCAATCAATCAATCAATCAATCAATCAATCAATCAATCAATCAATCAATCAATCAATCCATCCATCCATCCATCCATCCATCCATCCATCAATCCATCAATCCATCAATCCATTAATCAATCCATCAATCAATCCATCAATCTATCTATCAATCCAATCAATCAGCCCATCAATCTAGCAACATGAATATTCGTTCATGCTTCTGGATAATATTTTGTATGTGTCACACTCAAAGAAAGGATTTGCATCGTTAATGAGGACAGGCTGGACATTTTGTCATTAACGATGCAAATCCTTTCATTATCTATCAATTTATGGCTTATTTATTCTCAACCATGCATAAAGCAATGAAATCATTTAAATTATGATAGAAAATTGCCACAAAATGATTACACTATCATAAAATAATCTTAAATTCATGGCAAAGAGCAATTTGTTTGAATGGGAGTACTTATTCGGTCTGCTGGTTTAATTGTCCCTCTTCTTTCAAATTGGTGCAAGCCATTTTTCACACTCTGTACAAAAACAGTCAGTGTTCGCCCAAGCGTGAACGAAAATTTGTTTTGTTAGTGGCACTTGATAGATGGACCATTGGGCATCCATCGACATGAAAAAATATTCTAAATATATAAAAATGTAATTTGGAAAAAAAAAATTCAAAAGTTTAACGCTTTTTTTGATACGCTCTGTATTAAGCTATACAAAATATGAAGATTCAACCTAAATCATTACAATCATAATAAAACATTATCTATCGAAAAAATTAAGACAATTCCAAGCAATCTACAATAACATTAATAAAATAATGAGGTTGTTTGGGTTAGGCAATTCACTATTTCAATTATAAATAACTTGTTTTATACTGTTGATGATAAAGATATGGAACACAATAATTATTTATGGATAGTAAATATTTGGATTAAAAAACATTTTTCAAGAAAACCGAATGTATATTGAATAGCACATTTGTTTGGATATTACACAGTGCTAGATTTATACGCTACATGTATTATAATACATGTATTATCACACATGCACTTGGATTCTCTTTCACATGTGCATGCTTTGACATTTGATCTTTCCTCTCTGTAATATAACGAGTTGTTTTCATATTCAAATCAACGAGTGACAAAAGCGTGTCGCTTGGTGGGCATGGATAATAGAACTGCCACCTTATTGTGCTGCATATTAATCTAACTATTTGGCTACGGGATATTCATGTGCGCACATTCAGGATCTAGGATAAACCAGATTTACGGGTCAACAAACATAAAACACCTACGATAAATATTCAAAACATTATGATCACAGTCAGATCATCGCATCGGTGTTATTACTAGTATATGGACATACCTGTATATATGTGTTATGGTATATGTTGTGCTACCCAGGGTGCCCATTTATTTGCATTAAGTGAAATATCATAATGTCCTGCAGTGTAATGGTGAATACCACATTTTGTTTTCTTTTTATGTCAAACTATAATGCCCCTCAGAAATATGCACGGCCCTCTAGTCATTCACAACAAATAAACTACTGGCTACCCAAACATAGTATTAAGTGGAATATGAAAGAGATTTGGTTAATCAACCCTTATTTACTAGCAAGGATTAACTGTATCAATTTTCAATGAACAAGTGTAAGTTTTAGCGACTAAAACAAAATTGTACTATTAATTTTCATTTTCATTGTGATTTTTGTTCAAATATTTTCGTTTGAATAATATCATAAAAGAAAAGCATCAACAAAGCAACGATTTGGCAGGTACAACCTGCAATCATGTCCATACATGGTAGAACAGACTGCTCCTTTTCACACACACACACACACACACACACACACACACACACACACACACACACACACAGGACCCAAACTGCACAATGCGTTGGAGAAAGGCTAATCTACACTGACGCTATTAACTTCAAATAATTTCTTGTTGAGACTCAGACCCATTTTATTCCTTATTTTTACGCCACGGTCATCATTTTGGACTAAGTTTTCTAGCTCTGTGTTCCGTTTTAGCTTTTTCGGCTTCTTCTTTCTCCTTATATTTCATTTCTCGTCATATAATTATGTTCCGTGTAACATCATTATTCTGTAACAGTGCGATATGAGTGTATGTATTTTGTATTGCAATGTAAATAAACGGGATCTAGTAACATTTTTAAAACACTAAAAACTTACTTGGAACTCTATCGGCTCTTACATACATCATGGTATTTATATTTTCAATAGAAGCATGTAACGGCTTTCCGTTTTTCAGATATCTCTTCCGTCATAAAGATATGTATGATTGAAGTGTTCAGCTGTAGGCCTATAATAAATATTTGATAATTATAACCATGATAAATGTATACATAGTCAGTCCAACGGGTAAGCCGTCCTCCCACCTCCCTGGTTAGCCAATATAACTTTGCATTTTTGCTCATTACTCGGTCATATGACATTCATTTACCCTGGAATTTTCACACATCACTCAGTAGTCATGTAACCATTTGACAGTTTTTTCACATGCCAATAAAGTGACTAGATCCCTTTAAATGTAAGTTAATATTCGTTAACAGTATTTGCCATTTCATGTTGTAAAAGCTACAGTAATGTTTGAGCGTTTTGTCATACGTTCAATAAGTTTTGTAATTCTTGAACATTTGTATTTACAATGCAAACAATCGTGATCCTTGTTTGGTTTAGTTGTTGTATTTACGGATTTTATGATCTTTGTTACTATAAATGAAGTTTACTTTGAGAAATCATAAGGTATATATCTTCTTCTTCTTCGCCTTCCTCTGCTTACTACAAAACACCTCAAAACACTACAAATGCTCAAATACACATTCACGCAAGACTTTGTAATCAACATGTACACATCATAATGCCTAAATATGTGTGTAAAAGTATGCCTATAATATGTTTTGATATTTCAGAGAAATTACTGTTTATCCTTTTCATTTGATATGGCCATTAGTAGCCTACTGTGACAAACAAATATGTAATTTTGACAGTTTAGTTCCTCGTGGAATGTATTTGTATTATTTTGTGCAATTGAACGATACGCCCATTGAGGGCGAGTATTATCTGTGATCGCGGGATGTCCACATATGAGTCATCCATGTTCCACGTCTATCAGCCATAGAGATGTATCTAAATGCATGGTACTATACTACTCAATGGCATCAACACCCAAATAAAATCGAGATAGCGCCCTCTCTCAGCAGATGTGGGGTGTGGACTAAGATTTGTACTATAATAATTACAAGTAAATTGGTTTAACTCAAGCAACGTTGGAGAAATAACAAACAATGATTATAATTATCTCCAAATCAAAACGCCTTCGTTAGATACCTCGAGCTCGCACACAGACATACAGACACAGCTCGTTCTATGTCACGCACTAACCCTCTGGTCTGCCACATGCGCACTGCACACACACACTAGCTGTTAAGAAAGTTGACTGTGAAATCAACTACCAATTTCATAATCAGATGAATCGTTTCAAGGATAAGCACTAGCCGCTTTAAACTTCTCCCAAAATATGTTCAGAAGTTTAGTTAATACAATTTTGGCATTATGTGTCATATAGTATACTGTTGTTAAATGGCGATGGAGGGTATAGCACGGAATATTACATCCCGAGAGATTTTAAATGCTATTGAGGGAAGAGTAAATAAGTCGAGGGACTTATTTTCTTCACGAAATAGCATTTGAAATCCCGAGGGTAGGAATATTCCGTGATTTTCCCCGACAACAAATTTAACAACTGTTTTATCATCTGACTGTCAATATCCGTTTCACTCGCTCACTCACAGAAACACTCGCTACACATCACACAACACGCACAACGCAGAATTCACCCACTTATGCATGCACAATAAAGTCGATCGGCGTACGATTGCCTTTCTTCAGATCACTGCATTTCTATCAGAACTATTTGTCGATTGGGCGTAACTGCAGAATACCCCACCACTTCTCATACCAGTTTGTTGGCGACTTTCTGATCCAATTGTACTGAAAATCGCTGATTTTTTTCTTTTTTTTCTTTCGTTCGCTGCATTTTGCATGCCCAGGAGATACATGATTGTATGCATGTACAAGTAACACGGGTACGGTATACGTACGGTAAACAATTGCCCCTTGACATGACTTCCAGGGGTGTAATATTGCCATACTCTATACCAAAATATAACACCGAAGCGGCATGTACTGTATTTACTAAGTCAGGTGATATTTTTTTTTTATTATGTAAAGCGCATAGAAAATAGTGTCATGGTTGTGGTGTCCATATAAAATGGCGTCGTTTCCATCTCTTTCTCATCCAACGATATGTTGCGTTGTGTGGTACATTATCCACTCTGTAGTGTTGTGGATCTCACGCGAATACTAAGTTATATGCTCCTACCAGGCTAGCGGAAGTCAAACCCAATAAGTCAAAGCGTGCTGCGAGGAATTCACTTTCTTTTTATCCAAAGCACACAACTGATACTAACCACTACCACCGTTCCAGAAAATGGTTTTACTTCATAAAGCATGTTTCGCTTCTATATCTCTAAGTCTACTAAATCTATTTTAGAGAAGACAAATAGGGCAACGTATGCACTATGCAGCAATATTACAGGTGTCAATTGTGATTATCTAAACATTTCGTCATGGTAATGGATATCCATTTCATACAATTTCGATTCTTATTTTTCCAAACTGACTGATAACATGATTACAAAATAATATAGGCGTCCCCCCCCCCGCCCCCCCCCCCCTCTCACATGCGCACAGACTCTGTTTCTTACGTCTTTGATTCTGCCCGCCCTTTTTCGAGAGGAGGGGGGGGGGTTCTCAATTCTCCAGATAATAATCTTCAATTACTACCTGGTCCATCGAAAGAGGGCGACATACCATTTCCAAACTCTGTCATAATCAATTTAGCATGTTTAGGGACCAGATGTCCCTTACAATTAAACATAACCCCAATTTTCGTTTGTGGGCAGGGGAGGGGGTGGGTGATTAAAAGTTTACACGGAATGTGCAATGCTCTTTTAAAATATATATCTAACAATTTATATTTACATTTCACTTTTGCTTTCCTGTGAAGTTCTCACCTCTTTTTAATTGTTCTTGTATGCATCTTTACACTGCTTAGTCTGCATTACGCATGTTATAAAGCAATGATGTCTTAATATTGCTGGAAGAGGTGGTTAATAAATAATACATAGAAACATGAATCTTTATCTATAGACAACGAGCAATCCTTTACAGATTTGGATAATGAATTAAGTGTGTTTGTTGTTTTTTAGAGAGAAGCAATCTATTGAGTTAAAATTGAAATTGTGCTATTTTAAAACCATTTTCATATGATAAATAATAATAATAATAAATAACATTTATAAAGCGCTTAATACATATGTTTCTAAGCGCTGTACATAAAGAGATACAAGAGTAAGATAACAATTTAGAAGAAAATGATAATTATAGAGTTTTGCACAATCCAATTAGTTACAAGTAAAGAATATTACAATTTACATTGACATTCTATATACAATCATTATAATACATAAATACAATTGGGCAAACATTATAAATGAATGGTCAAAGTTAAGCCAGTTTCATAAATCACTGACATGATAAATTACCGAGCTAACAAACACAATTTACATGATTTAACAACATAAATTATTCGGCTTGGGTGAAAAGGTGTGTCTTAAGGAGAGATTTGAATGAGTCCAGTGTTGGGGCGTCACGAATGTGTATGGGGAGATTGTTCCAAAGTTTAGGGGCGATGACGGAGAAAGCACGGTCGCCGTAGCGTGTCCTTGTGCGAGGACCTGGAGACAGTTGGAGATGTGCGGTAGAATGGGAACGAAGTCGTCTTGTTGCAGATGAGGTAGAGGAAGATCGGAGACTAACGAGGTTCTGAAGATAAGATGGGGCCAGTTTGTGATTGATTTTGTAGACTAGGAGGAGGATTTTGAAGACGACACGGTCGTGGATCTTTAGCCAGTGAAGAGATCGGATGACAGGTGAGATGTGTTCAGATTTCTTGGTGCGTGTGATAAGTCTTGCAGCTGTGTTTTGGATGCGCTGAAGAGGTGCGATGTGAGAGTGAGGAAGACCAGCTAGAAGGCTATTACAATATTCCAGGTGTGACGAAACGAAGGCGTGAACTAGTCTCTCTGTTGCTGATTGGTCGAGATACTTCCGGATACGCCCTATCTTCGCGATGCCCCAAGAGGCTGACCTGCTAACGTTGCGAATGTGTTGGGCGAGGGTAAGATTGCTGTCCAGAGTGACGCCGAGGTCTCGAACACAAGCGGACGACTGCACACGTTCCCCTGCCAAATCAAGAGAGGGCAATGTTCCTGTTTGTGGCCTGGACTGAGATGAAACGAACAACATTTCAGTTTTTAATTCGTTGAGCTAAAGTGTGTTTTTTGCAGACCAGGTTTTTACGTCATGGACGCAATCTTGTATTCGTCGCACAGACTCACTCCTGGCGGTGTCGTCTGCTCTCATGATCATATAGAGCTGTGTGTCATCTGCGTAGATGGTGTGCTGGATACCTCGATGTGAGTCAACGATTTGACTCAGTGGGCCAGTGTAGAGGGAAAACAGCAGGGGTCCTACGACGGAGCCTTGAGGTACACCCCACGGTAGAGCAAATGAGTCTGACGTTGATCTGTTGATGATGATCTGTTGGCTTCTATCTGTCATATATGATGCAATCCATTTGAGTGCAGTTCCCTTAATGCCATATGAGGTTTTAAGGCGATCGATAAGGGTAGAGTGATCAATGGTGTCGAACGCGGACGAAAAGTCAAGGAGAACCAGACTGGCTTCGAGTCCGTTATCAACAGCAATCAATATATCGTTGATCACTTTGATTAAGGCCGTCTCCGTTGAATGGAAATGCCTGTAGGCCGATTGATTTCTTGGGAATAGGTTGTTTTCCTCCAAGTAGATCCTCAGTTGTGCCGCTACAACCTTTTCAAGGACTTTGCATAGGAACGGGAGGTTGGCAACCGGTCTGTAGTTCTTGTAGTCGTTATTATCCAATGAAGGCTTCTTGAGAAGCGGTGTGACTAGAGATGTTTTGAAGCTCTCTGGAACTTCACCGGTCGTAAGTGACATGTTGATAATTCTTGTGATGACAGGTAGAAGTTCGTCGATGCAAGTCATCACCAGGCGAGACGGAAGAGGGTCTAAGTTGCATGTCTTCGGTTTGAGTTTCTTGATGAGTTCTTGGACTTGGTTTATTGATACCTGATGGAACGCACTAAAGGATGCCCCACTGTCCGAAGAACGGGTAGATGATGGGTCTACGGGTGCTTTTTGAATGTACATATATTACTTGAAGTTGGCGGGTGGTCGGTACTTTCTGTCTTTCTATGAAATCTTGTTAAAGGTTTTTATTTTTACAAAAAATGGTATGATTAATTATTTACTTCTGATTCATGATTTACCTCTTTTTTATTTTGTATTTGCAGTTTATTGTAACAGAGGACGGGTCACCTTTTAATAAATTGATGTTTGTTTTGGTATGCATAATTCTACATTAGTATTTTTTGTAGAATTGGTTCAAATCAGCTTATTGGCTATCCAAAGCATTGACATGTAGTGCATCAAACACTCGTCATTTCCTTTTAATCATAACTTTTCCATTTTAACTAATTTGTAATACCCCTTTTAAAATATAATTTCCCTTTATAATATTTCTGAAAAAATACAAATTATCTCAATCTTCTTTACAACAAACTTAAAACAAAACCATTGTATGTACTCTATTTTCTAGTTGGAACACATGACAGGCAAAATATTCACATATATTTCTATTTGAACGTTGCATACTTCAAGATACACCTTTTTTCTTACAGGGTACTGCGTGAATACGTTTTGAAAGTAAATAGGATTGACACCTCGGAAAATGACTAGATATCGTATGTTAAATTCATATTTTATTATGAATTATTCAATGAACTGTTTCATCTGTGTCGTCAACTCTAGATTTTCAAAATGTTATCTTGTAATACATGTCAGGATATCAACTCATTTTGTTAAAGAGGTTATTCATGGATGAAATAGCAGTTTCAATTTAGTTACAATGTAACTAAATATTTTCATATAATTATTCCATGTAACATAATATCAATACAGTTGTCTTGTTATCCATTCATATATTATGAACAAATTATTATATTCATGTTTATCATATCAACAATTCTTTTAATGTATGCATCGTTTGTTTATATTTTTACACTTGTTGTTGATTTGTAATATTTATCAATTACGTAATTGTAGTTTTCATTTAAAATGTATCATCTGGTATGTGATGTTTAATGATCAATATAAATGTAATGTTATGTACATGTAGTAACCTTTTTATTCTATACATAGTTTGATCATTTAGACATGTATTTGAGTAATGTTAGCGTCAATAAATACAAACTAGGGAACGGAACCGCCTGTACATTTAAAAAAATTAAAAAAAATAAAAAATAAATAAATAAATAAATAAATAAATACAAACATAAATATATTATAAAAATATAAAATACAAAATACAAAATAAAATAAATAAATAAATAAAATAAAAATAAATAAATAAATAAATAAATAAATAAACATTTAAAAAATAGATAAAAATAAAATCGATTGAGCATTTACTATTTGTAATCACATTGTTCAAGGGCGTATCTACGCTTTTACAGTAAAGAGGGCACAGGTTTCACCTGACAAACAGCAACAAAGGGCTTTATCATTTGAAGTGCCTTAAAATGATTTTGAGTAGTGGAGTGGCATGCTATGCTGGTTCGGGCCTTTGCCTTTTATTGCGAAGGTTCTGGGTTCAATACCCAGCCCAGTATGTCCTGTTTGTCATTATGCAAGATACCTTGCAATAGTTTTTTTTTCCGAACTCATGGGCGGAACACTCTATCGGACACAGGCTGGTTTTCGTAGGGGTCCTTACAATAAAAATACATAACACAATCAAATCATTTTACGTTACAATGATACATCTAAAATACAGTCCCTATACGCTATCTACATTGATAATTGCAGGAAAAAATAAAAGAAAGGTAAATGGAGTAGATCCTCCCCCACCCCCCCCCCCCCCCCCCCCCCCCCACACACACAAAAGCAACAACGGTCATATTATATTAATACAATTATACAAGCGCTTAGTTTATACAATTAATCAATTCAAACATTTTTAAGACAATTAATGAAGTCTGAGAAAATATGCGATTTACTAGAGAATTCCATAATTTAGTAGTAAATAGTAGATGGTTGTCATTGAGTTATTGCTGTAAAGGTCTTGGAAAGGCACGGAATTTGACTCAGAAATAAGTTTATGAAACCTGCATCAGTGGAATCTTGTTATAACGTTGAGCTTAGAACCATTAAAATTACCTTGTAATATCAGGGAAAACGACGAAAAATGATCGTGTTACAGTGGACCTCTGTATAACTTTGTTATAACAAAATACCTGATATAGCGATGCTATGTCACAGCTTCTATGTATTTCATTTTGTTTATTCTGTGATAGTTCAATTGACCCGAGGTGCTCGTTATAACACGTTTCATTGTATATTAGAGCTCTGGTGAACACGGTATCACTGTATCTCTTTAAATGGAATTATTTATGTAAAGGTCATGGAAAGTCATGGAAATTTGACTTGAAAATAAGTGTATGAACATTTGGTATAAACCCTGGATCATTGGAACTCTGTTATAATGTGAGCTCAAAAGCATTACAATGACCTTATTATGTCAGGGGGTACAAATAAATATAAGAGAACCCTCTTTATAACGAACTTTGTTGCAAAGAGGTACCTGATATAGCGAGACTATGTCACATGTTCTATTATGTATTTCATAATTTGAAGCCTTGAGACTATGAGATACCTGATATAACAAGGTACATTCAATGGGCCCGAGGTGCTCGTTATAACGAGTTTTCACTGAATATCAGAGCACTTATTAACGAGATTCCACTGTATCACGTGTAATGCTGTTGTGCCGTATTGCGACGGCTCAGCTAAATATTCAACATATGAGGAGCTATATAAATCTAAACATTATTTGTTTTAATTTCAAATAAAGAGCTTAGTTCCACAAGGTGCTATTTCCACTCTCCATAAAAAATGAGTTAACAATAGCAGTATATAGATAAGCTACATTAGGCGTAGCCGCTCCTTTATAGAAATCCACATTTAAACAAATTGCACAATAAATATAAAAATATAGAACGCTTCCTTTTCCTATTCCAATAGGCATGTGTAAGAAGTTAAACAAAGAAACCTGCTTTTCTCCAAAGCTGAACAAAAGGATTTAGCACCATTTGGAATTACGCTCTTAGAGGCTTTAATGCAATGTTCGCTCTATAAGTACTTATTATCAGTATTAATCGTTAAAACATAACATTGTACTTGAACATAATCATGTATGATATTGTTTTTTTATGTGACACTTAGTTCATGCTAAATTCATTTGATTCTCATTGTGTACAGTCATCTAATATTAATTGCGAATTTCGTTTTGATTTAAAGCTGGTCGCAAAATATTTCTATGGATACAACTCTGACATATTATGTACCACAAAATATGGCATGATAAGAATTTCCAATACAATTCTGAACGAGTCACATTTGTTTGCATTAAGTCCCATCTATAACATGTACAAACGAATACAAACAAAACTGTTTCCAATTGCAGATCGAAACTCCATTGCAAAGGGTGTACACAGAACGGAGAAAATCAAATGCTAGTCTATGAATCCCTTCGTGCATTAAAATGGGATTAAGATCTCCCAAACATTGCTACATCAGCAACAATATTGTGTTAACAAGCAGGTACGACACAGTTCTGGCAGATGTCCAATTTGTTAGTGTTCATTTCCCGCTTTATTTGCCTCTCCATATATATGAACAATATGTGTGTATGATCAATGCAATCATAACTGCATATCAGCATGCTAGTTAAACATGCATTACAGTGTTGGATAAAGACATGAACATGTAATGGTTGTGTAGTGATCTCCTGCATTGGCACTTTATGGGTTAACAATTAACATATGATTTTAGTTCTTTTTTTTCTTCCTGATTTCAATTCTGACTGTTGTTAATGAGGACTGTTTATTTTTGTGTTAAGTGATATTTTTGTCTGGAATAATCCGAAACAGGTTAAGGTGCAATTTCGGTTTAATTTTGACTTAACATATGATGTACAAATAGTTTTCACCAGGGGTAACTTGTTTCAACCAAATGCTTCTGTACGTCCGTGCAAATTTCAAAAAGTACTTGAAATAATCAAAATATTACCGATTATTAGAAGAAAGTAACAGAAAAAAACATGTTTAAGCATTGAAGATTCTCAAGTGAAGAGGAACATGCATGTTACCCGCGGAGAACAAGGGTAATTCCTAATTTAGCCCAATCCAATAACACTTAATGTACGTGGGACATAGTCGATATTGCAATAATCCTAAATGATCGGTAATCAACCGGGTAACTAGTCACTTGTTTACCATGTGCAAAAAGCGATGAATGGTAGATACAATCTTTATTTTTGTGATCTGTTGGGTCCACTGAGTTATGTGTGAACGTTTAATGTTAAATGGATGTTATTTGGTAAAGTAATCAGCAAAAATGCAAAGCGACATTTACTTACTCACTGTACTGACGTTGCTTTACGGTTATGAACGTCCAGTGGATAGATAAAAAGCCAAAGACTTCAATAATAAATATATTTTATACGAACACAACAAGGAATGAGAGATATGTTAAAGTTCCAAGTAAGATTTGAGGATTTGGACAATGTAATTAGATCCCTTAACCCATTGCATCATTTATATCAGTGCTGACTCTCTTCAAGATCATGCGTCCTTCAACATATCAATTAATTGTTAATAAATAGTATGATAGTTTCTGTCACTTGTTAGATGCTCCTTGAACACTAATATTTGCTAGATTTAAAGGCATGATTTAACGATTACTTACCTACTGGTATGTTGTAGTCAACAGAGGGAACAGAGGTAGAAGACATGGAATAACTCTGGAATGTCCGGGACCTATGTTGAGGCTATGGGGATGAAGGTAGAAAAGCAGGACGAGGACAAATATTAGTGTGATATCTTATATCATGTTATGTTGCTGCGTGTATTTAATGACCATATAATATATACATTTCTATCAGATATAGTTTAAATCCGCACATTTATCTTGCGAGCCATCTCAACTCCCAGGGGAGCATACTTACCCACTCTGCTCTACTTTACAAAGCACTACTGGGTAATTTCACACCCGATCAAGAACCCATTAATACTCATGTGTAGAGAGCAGCAATGTGGATTAAATGCTTTGCTGGACCGCGGCACTGATAAGGTTCGAACTCGGGTCCCGTAATTATAAGTCAATCGCTTATCCCGATCGTGCCACAACACCAGATGTGGAACTCGACGTGTTTTCTTTCATTTTCACTGCCAGAACATGGTAAATAATCATGCAATAGTATGTTTCCTCATCAGAACCACTGACCATTGTATAGATTCCTTTTTAAAAATATACGAACTCAAGGCGGGAATTAGTATTATGTACAAGTCCTTAAATGATCACTGGAGGTGGCGGAGGGTGAACTTAAGGAGGAGTTTGTTGAAATATGTGTCCGCCACTGACACTTTCGGTTAATTGTCGGGAATATAAAAATTGATATTTTTATTGTTTTGAATTCTCTAGGATTTCAGATTTAAAATGATGTATAACTTGATACATATACGTTTGTTGAAGGCGAGAAAAATGCAATTTAATAACGTGGACCAGAGCCTCGTTATTTGTTAAACAACAGAGAAAATCGCTTCTAAAGTTTTGCATCATTCAGAAAAACACTCTCATACATCGAGCGAAAGCTGAACAGTTAGCTTTCACTGTTTCGCTTTTCGTGATCGATCAATAAATGTACAGTGCATTGGGCCATGCGTATAGCATGCACTGAGCTACTAAGTTCAGTACTATACCGCCGAACAAAAGAGTACAGCGAGGCTTTATATAATGGGATGATAGGCTGGCTAGCTACCTATAGCTGCGCTGCACGCCGCTGCTCTTTGATGTTCAGTGGCGGGTCAGAGCAGTGCGGTACGGTACCCGATTTACCCCCATAGAATTAGTCTGAATAATCACTGTACAGTATTTTCAGCGAGCCGCCGCGGTGCTTTACGGTTGGAGCACAAACACAATAAGCTCTGGCGTTCATGTTCACAGTAATCGATCATGAAACGCCAGCGTGGATTTACTGAGATTCTGGTCGAAAGCGAAATGAAGGTTGCTTAAAAAAAATCATTATTTATGGTATAACAAATTCGAATTAGGACCTGAAATTTTCAGAGAATGTAGATGAAATATGTAAGTATCAAATCCCGTAAAGTTGAAGTTTTCACCCAGAGATAATTTTGTATGATTTTGAGGCTCTATGTACTAAAGATCCACTGCGACTTATGACCGAAAGTGTGGTGCCTGGGCTCATATACGTGTACTTGGATTCAACATCTAGCGAAAGACTCCGAAACCAAATTTCAGATCGGACCAGTGATCATAAACCGATATGAATTTAAGTTGTAAAATACCAACATGAAAGATAAAACAATTGTACAGATACATGAAGTTAAACTTAAATACAAACTCACTTGTGGAATGTATTAAAAACCGTCACAGGAGCCTTTTTGCTATTTTGTACAATGTTTTCACAGTGTGTAGGGCATTGAATATTCATTAAGTCATGCTTCATCAAACTACAATGAGATCTCATATATGACTATTTTGCAGCAATAATGGTTATGATTAGGATTGGGCTAAGGGTGCCTCTTAAACTGAGGTCATGGGTTCAAAACTCTGATAAATCTTACAGTATGACCCAAAATACTAAGCATGGCCGGTTTGCTGACCTATTAGGATCCCATACACAGTTACAGTGTTTTTATATTATAACACATAACAAGTTCAATGTACAAGATAGATAATTTACATGTGTCTTACCATGTGATACTAGACTGGATAAACATTAAATTAATTAACACATTTTGGAATGAGGGAGAAAACAGGTAAGCGAAACAGTTATGCAACATCACACCGTTATCGCATGGAATCGCCATATAATTTATTTTATTTTCATTAATGTATATATATATATATATATGTATATAAATCATCTTTATTTATTCAAATCAATCGAATGTTACAAAGAAGGGTTGAAACCCAGGTCCATGGCAGAAGTTGAACATAAATTCGCATTCTGCAATTGGCAGGGTGAACATGATAATACATACAGACAGAATAACTGGAACAGTTTACAAATTAATAAAACATACACATATACAAATTTTCTCGCGAATTTTTACATGTAATGAACGAACAAATTCTTATTCCTTGTTTTTGTTATACAAGTGTATTTTTTTTTACTCATTACAACTTTTCCTAAGTCTATTTTTTAATTAAAAAAGGTAAGTAGAATAATTATGCGATTATTCAAACAACAACCAAACAATGGATTTATCATTATTAAGAAAAATTTACCTAAAATGTATGTACCATTTTCATATTGTATAGTGTATTTTATCAATCATTACAACCTATCATAATTTTTTGTTCAAGAAGCTAAGTAGGTTGATTATAAATTCATTCAAACAACAACAACAATCAAACAATGCACTTATCATTATTACAAATAAGTAACCTACAATTAATAAATCCTTTTTTTTGTAGCGTGGCTATATATAGAGCTCTACACAAACTGAATGCATATAATGCATTATTGTACTACTTATAATGAAACAATAATCAAATTATGAATCAACCAGTGCAGATAAAAACAGGAGTATATCGAGCTATATCACTATATTATATTAAAAAGTTTTATTAATGGCTTTTGACTAATATCAATATTAATATTTCCTTTTCATATTTTATAAAATTCAGGTGTATTTTATTGCTCATTACAACTTTTCCTAAGTATATATTTTTTAATTCAAACAGGTAAGTAGCATAATTATGCGATTATTCAAACAACAACCAACTTACTTATGTGCACAGGACGGTGTGTCCCTTCGCTCCCCTACGAGATATTCTGTTCCACTCAGGTCTGTTCTGGGCTATGAGCTCTGCCTCGTGTAAGGGTAGTCCCACGTCGCTCTGGGCTTGGTCTCTCCATCTCGTAGGAGGGCGTCCCGGGGGTCTACGTGCGTCAAAGTCATTTCTGTATGCTTGGTATGGTAGTCGGTGATGCGGCATGCGGACAACATGCACAAACCATTTCAAGCGTCGCTTGGTTATCTCTTCACAGATAGTGTTTGTGATGTTTAGTCTTTGTCGAATTGTCTTCATTCCTCACCCTGTCCATTAGGTGAACTCCCAGGATGGTCCGGAGACACCTCATTTAAAAAACCTCAAGCTTCCTTCTGTCTGATTTACGCAGAGTCCAGGATTCCGCTCCATATGTAGCAATAGGGAGGATGAGGGCTCTGTACATTCTAACTTTAAGAGTTCTTGATATGTCTTGGTTGGACCAGATGGTACTCTTCAGCCTTCCAAATGACCAGGCTGCCAGTCTTATTCTCCTCTTCACATCTTCTTCTATGGAAGGAACTATGCTGCCAAGAAAGACAAACTTGTCCACTTTCTCAATGTTGGTGTTGTTTAGAGAGATCTGTTGATGGTCCTCAGTCATGATTTTACATTTTGCAGTAGTAATTTTCATACCCCATTTACTGCATGCTTTCTCCAATTCACTTGTTGGGACTTGGAGTTTCTCAAAGACCAGTTCCATGAGAGTGGTGTCATCTGCATATCGGATGTTGTTAACCCGCATGTCACCCATCTGTACTCCACCATCCAGCTTTTGAATGTCCTTCATCACAAATTCCAGGAATAGGTTGAAGAGACTTGGAGAGAGGAGACAGCCTTGTCGGACACCAGTTGTGACATCAAACTATTCAGTTATCTTTCCATTCACCATAACAGAGCACTTGGTTGGTTTGTACATGTTTTCAATGAGGTCAGCCATGGACTTGTCCACACCAATGGAACGCAGACATTTCCAGAGTGCTTCCCTCCATATGGTGTCAAAAGCTGCCTTAAAGTCAACAAAGTTCCAGTGGATTGGTACCCGTCTTTCTCTGGCCTTTTCGAAGATCTGTCGAAAGGCAAACACAGCATCTGTGGTGCCTCTTGAACTTCTAAATCCACATTGTTCCTCTGTCAGGTAATTGTCTATGGTTCCTTGGATTCTCGTGAGGACCATTCTACAGAACACTTTCCCAGGTATGGAGAGTAGAGTGATGGCCCTGTAGTTTGCTGGATCTAGCTTATCTCCTTTCTTGAACACTGGAGTGATGAGACCTTTGCTCCAGTCCTCTGGTATTTTACCTTCCGACCATGCCGTGTTGATAATGTGAAGCAGGAGTTGTCTCATTGGTAGTCCACCAGCCTTCAGAGTTTCTGCAGCGATTTTATCCCAGCCGCAGGCCTTGTTGTTTTTCAGCCGTTTAATTGCTGCTTCTACTTCTCCCGATTGTGAAGGGTTCACTAGGGGTGTCTGTAGGTTGTGGGTCAGGTATGGTGTGAAGAACGTTTTCATTTCTTGGAAATTGCATGTTCAGGTGAGAGCTAAAGTGTTCTTCCCAGCAGTTCAACACCTCTGTGGGAGCCGTTTTTAGGATGCCTTCTTTGTTTTTCACTGCGGGTTGCATCTTGTCTCTTTCACCAGCAAGTTTCTTCACCATCTTGAAGAGCTCGTGGCTGTTGTTCTTTGAGTGAGCGATTTCCATTTCTTCCACTTCTGTGTCGAGAATTTTCTTCTTCCACTTCTTCACCTCATACTTGACAGTCTTATTTAATTTATTGTATTCTTTCTTATTCTGGACCGAGGGCTCGTTCAGCTTGAGAATTCTTGCCTTCCTTCTGTGTTCACAGGCCTTACGAACCTCTTCTGGGAGACCCTTGACTTGCTTGGACCTTTTGAATCCAACTACTTCTTCGGTGATGTCATTCGTGGTGTCCCTGAATTTCTTCCACAGCCCATCCACATCTGTGTCCTGGAGCAGGAGTAGTGGCTCAAAGGCACCTCCTATCCTGGCTTTAAAGGCTTCTACGATGTTAGGGTCCGTGAATCTACTAACATCATAGTTTCTGGGGAGGCTCTTCATTTTCAACCAAACAATGTATTTATCATTATTGAGAAGAATTAACCTACAATTGATGTTTCATTTTAATATAATCAGTAGGCCGGCAAGGCGTGCGTTAATGAGGCTAAACGAAGTTTTCTATTCAAGTCTACCGATAGAGGGCGCATGAGCTTCCAACTCGCTCGTTGGATGCGATCAACAAAGCGATTTGACAGCATCGTTTGTCGCCCTCTCTATTTGGCTACATGTACTCAATATGGCGATACTTGTCTCGGTAAGTCAATCTTGACATTATTAGCTTTCGTTTGATACCAATTTTGCCATATTTTGTTTAATTTTTGACATGTTTTTTGTCATCAATAAAAAGTGATTTTTTTTTCGTCCTTACGATAGAGGTTTTGGACATAGTCTTCTTCTTTGCTAGTTCCTGACTGGATGAAACAATGTTTCAGCTAGATTTTGCAAGATATGAGTCGTTGATTATCTGGTTGACCGTATAATGTGAAAAATGGTGGGATACATGTGTGATTTCGGTGAAAACAAGGCAACTGAAATCGGCTGAAATCTCACTAACTACCGATGTTTTACCGGAAGTTGTGAGGAACTTGACTCGAAACCGCGGGAAATAACCATGGTTACCGTGGTAAAGCCGGGAATTCTTCCGTAGCCCGAGAAATATATGTTTACTTGCTCAGTCCCATATGCTCAAATTCGTGTGGGAGTGGAAGCGGAATGCATTGTAATTTGTATTTGTAGTTCTATTTGCAATTACTAATCATCAACGACTGTTCAGCATTTAGATGAGGGTAAGTTGTAGATCTGAACCTAATTTGTATTCCTCGATTCTTGTTGGAACAGATAAAATCGTGAGTTTATTTTCATTTTTAATATTTATTTATTCTATTTTTAGTTACGGTAGTAGAAATTTTAGTAATAGTATAGTAACCTTTTTTCCCTTTCTAATCTAAACAGGGATTCCTTGGATTGGAACCTGGCTTGGCCATCTGTCATCTGTTTCAACTTTCATCTTCCGAAGAGATTATCTTTGCCTTTGGGGATTCTACTGTACGTGATTTGGAGGACAGACAATGTTATTCAGAATTTGAACCAGAACTTGTCTTCTGAAGTCAATGTGAATTTTTTCGTGGTGCTACGGTACACACCTTTTCTTTATGAATGTTAAATGATGGACAGAGAATGAGAGATGGTGGACAATACTTATAATAACTAGTAACTGACTGTGTCTGTATTGCACATTACTAGGAACAAATAATTTGGAATTTGGGAAAGAGACCAGCTTCATTTTCGCGAACTCTTCAATATGCAGTTTTTCTTCGGACTAGTATTATTATTCGCTGGATGGGATTCATTCAACAGCCAAAGGAAATTGTTTTCTTGCATACAATTTGGAACTCTTCCTGATAAAACGTACTTCACATAATATTTTATCTGCACCGGTAACAAGAAAAGTGCCAAAGAAACTGTACAAAAAAAACTGTTTACAACGCAAAAAATAAACTTATTGGTAAAGGATAGAAAGAATGACTTGCATACATATATCAGAAAGGGATCACGCAGCGCATCAAGGCCAAGGGCAAAGAATTCTGCAGAGGTACATGTATGTACACATGTAGATCGCTTTGGTTTGACATTCCCTAAGTGACTAGCTGATCCTAAGGAACCAATCGCCATGTGCCTGACCTGCACCCATCAAGCACCTGATGCTGCCAACCTCCTGCATCATCCACCACGACGTCCAACTCTTGCCAGCGATCGTCCAGCGCAACTCCAACTTGCAAATAACCATCCACCTGATGCACCTAACCATTGCCCATCACAGCCTTAGGTTTATGGAAATCACTAGATGCACAAGCAGGTACATTTTGTTCCTAATTCTCATGATTATGTTGTAATAGTCTTGGGGTCACAGAAATCTTGATTGACGTCCACAGTGAAAAAAAATAATGATCCAATATTTTCTTGCAGCCATGCCTCTTCTCAAATTTGTTTTCAGTACATGAAACATGATTTTATTGCATTTTAATTTGAAATATCTTTATGATATTTATCATTTATCTATTCTAATTAGAAGGTATGCATAAACATTGTTATACAAATATGTGGTTAAACTGCAAAACAAGACAATCTTGACAATATTTTTTAAATTTATTTTGAATACTATCAGGTCCCAAGAGTGAAGTTTGTACACCTCGACCATCATTCAACATGGCCACCTGATACAGCCAACCTGCACCCTCCACAGTCACCTGATGCTGCCAACCTGCATCATCCACAACATCGAACTCGTACCAGTAATCGTCCACTGCTAGAGTACCCACGTTTACCAATATCCATCCACCACAGGCACCCTATGCACCCAACCATTGCACACCACAACCACACCAGGGCAATATCTGACACTTTACAGGTGCACGTTTAATATTATCAAGAACGGATACCCAGGAATTACAGAAACGGACTGATTGTAGATTAATACAAAAAACTTTCATCGGTTACAGAGATTCATATGAAAAATGTACAGCTTCAACTAACCTTAAATTAGGGAACGAAAGCTCGTCAGTCACTAATTTAAGGTTAGTTGAAGTTGTAAATTGTTCATACTTGTAGATTGAAATTCCATAAAGAATTGAGAGACTCATTACACCCGAGAAAGATGCATCAACAAGATATGCCAATCTGTTTCTTAGCCACCTATTTATTGTGCACCAAAGAGGCTGAGGTTGAAACAAATTGAACTTAAATGAATTTAATAATATTTTCTTTGCAGTGTATTTCTATACCAAAATCCATTTTTCTGTGCAGGAAACATCTTTTATTTCTAATTTTTAAATAAATGCATTTTTAACACATTGTTCCGTTTGTAGTTCTGCACAATCTGTAGTTTAGGTAAGTGACAAAAATATTCATCGTTGAATATTCCACTGGAAGGGGATACAAAGCTACAACAAATCAATATTTCATTCACACCCAATGATCAGAATTATGTTTGTCAGGCTCGTCACCAATACTGTTTAAGTAAAGTCTCATGTAAACCCACATTATGAGTAACAGCATTAAAAACAAATGGAAAATTTAGAAAACGTATCAAATATAACTTGTTTTCTTTCAAAGACCCAGTTCCAATCATTTCACTTCTTGATAAATTTGTATAAATGCAATGGTGGATTTTTACTGACGCATGTATACAACTATTCCTTTAAAACGCGTGGGGAATTACATATTCAGACACAAGAACATTTGTATAGATGTCATAGGAAAAAACCTAGTTTATGGCCAAACTTCTTGACGAGCTAGGAGATGTTTTCCTCACACGTAAATCTATATGAAAAAGGTGTGTTCTATTTTTGTTGAAGTTCTGACTAGTAGAACAATGGCACAACTCTGTAGCTCAATTTAGAGTTCAATCTATGAAAATGAAGATGATCACTCACAACCTTTGATTTCTTTTTGTGAATACTGGTAATAGGATTTATTGTTATTTTGAAGTGATCACTATGACTGATGAGTGATGAATCATTGATGGTGGGGAGGACGATGGATGATGACATGATGATTGTGACGATGACGTCGATGATGATGTCGATGATCGTGAGGATGATGACGTGATTAACTGATTATCGTTACGATGACGGTGGTGATGATGATAATGATGATGACATGATGATTGTGACGATGTTGGTAATCATGACGATGGCGTCGATCGTGACGATGATGCTGTCGATGATGACGTGATTATCGTTACGATGACGGTGGTGATGATGATGATAATGTTGATGGTGATAATGATGGTGATGTTGATGATGCACGATGATGATGCATGCTGATACTTGATAATGATGAAGATGAAGATGTTGACAATGTTGATCGTGATGATGACGATGCCAGTAACGATGATAATGATAATGATGTTGTGATAATGATGTTGTAATAATGATGTTGTTGATGATGGTTATGACAATTAACTGTATGGCAAAAATAAAATTAGAGATTATAGTTCCAAGTAACCAATTTCACTGACATACAACAGAGTAATTTGAACCCCGGTTCAAAAATATATTACATAAATTATATAAAACAAATAATGAGCTTTAACAAATGAAATTTACACCAAATGATAATGAATATCTACCCCTCTGTTCCTGAAAAAAAAAATGGAAAGAACAATCTTCTGGAATGGTTTTGTAAGAAAGTTCACTATTACAAAACTAAGTCTTATGTATTTCTTTGAAACAAGATGTTACGTAATAGGGTGGCAAATTACATTACATAGCCACAACATATGGTTCATAATTTAGCACATGTCTTACTCTTTCAAATGATACCTCACTTACAACCATATAGTACCTTCCAATGATTTTGTACATTTTTTTAGGTAACTGAAATATAAATTTCACTATGTAACTGAATTAACATATGCTCAGCAGTATGTAGTACTATACCTAGAAATTATGAGTATAAGTATAAAACATATTATTAATTGCTCACATGCGTGAGAAGCCTTTGTAATGCATTGAACGTTACTATTGCAATCCCAGTGAAGACATTATTTGTATTTTCACTTTTTTCTTGTTCAAGTCATGTTCGATGATAACAACATACACAATAATACGTATGTGGGGCAATATAAAGCCGTTTATTCCGGGGGTTACGCACCCAAAAGTAAAATCAGGTGCGTGTTCGTTCATGGCCAACTGCATGCAGAGCACGCTGTACGTGATAATCGCGCACTACATAGAGAATCGACGTAGAGCAAGAGATGGCGTGGTATCCCCCGGTTCGAAATGATCGCAAATCGACCATGTCAATTATCTGCCGAAGTCTCGTATGCATCGCCTAGTATTTTGCTAGTTCCTGACCGGATGAAAAAACAACATTTACAGAAAGTATGATATTCTGCTAGAGCAATATCTATAAACAGTAGTAAGTAATTAATATTTTGGATACACGGAGAATGAAAAGTGTTTTTTAACGAAAGAAATTACCTTTCAAACTTATTTTTTTCACAAGTTTTTATTCCTATTTTTACACATTTTAAAACATCAATTTTTACGAGTTGAATACCATATTACAATCTTTATAGTTTAAGCTTACAATTTGTGGCAAATTCATGGTCGGAAAATTAATTCTGAGCACACAGGGAGAAGGGGAACTGGGCCATGTCGTAGCTCATTATATGCGATTGGCGCAATATTTTATGCATACGACTTGCATTCATGCAAGCGATTCACAACGCGTTGCGTATATACTGTAATCCAAGTGTATTTTATCAACCATTTCAACCTTTCATAAGTTTTGTTTTTGTTTTTAAGAAGCTAAGTAGCTTAATTATAAATTCATTCAAACAACAACAACAACAATCAGACAATGTACTTATCATTATTACAAAATAAGTAACCTACAATTAATAAATCCTTTTTGTGGCGTGACTATCTATAGAGCTCTACACAAACTTAATGAATATAATTATTGTACTACTTATAGTGAAACAATAATCAAATTATGAATCAACCAGTGCAGATCGAAACAAGAGTATATCGAGTAAGAGTATATAACCAGCAAAAACATAATGACGTTTCACATTGAACATGATATTTGTTGGCGTTAGGAACTATGGGGTTCATATTCCTGACATAAAGTAAGTGATTTTTGCCGCATTTGTTCGCTATTAAAATCTGACAATAACTCTTTACTTGGCAGTGACGTATCATTGGAGTTTGGGCTTGTTTTTTCATTTTCCCATTGACAATCTAAAACTCATGACATGCTGATTATTAAACTCTGTATTTCTATATAATGTGTTTTTGATTTTCTGTTTGTACAACGCATGCATAGATTAATATACTGCTGTGTGGAGTAAGGCATCGTGTATTTAGTCCCAACCTGGTGGCCTATTTACCCGTTGTTTCTGAAGCAGCTCCGTGGGTATCTATATGACGAGTATGCATCATACATATTATATCCGCTCTCCAGACCTTTGCGGATAAATAATGGTTTGCTTCCATGAGTTTTTCAATTCACCGATCAGGCAATCAGACATAAGCAATTGATTCAATTATGTCTCACTATTTTCATGATTATAATTCACTGATTAAAATATTAAGCAAGCATAAACATTATCGGTCACTCATATATTAAATTCGTATTAATACAAATTGAATTATAATATCTTACCTGCTGAAATGATGATGCCTAATCTCTTTGGTGAAGAAGGCAATACACGAGGTTTATCATCAATGACCTTCGTTGGGATAGGATGATAGAGAGGGAGGAGAAAACGGGAAATATTACAATCGAAGTAAAGATATCAAATCATTGTAAGCTAGTGTCTGCTAACTGTTCTGTTCAATTTACTAACCAAATTCATCCCATTGTATTCCACACAAATACAAAATGTTTGTACCCAAGTGAAATCATCAAAACAACACAAAAAGCTCCCCCTAATTCATCATAATATCCTAAACGTTATTTGTTAAAGTTCTCGATTAGGTTATAATGATACATGAAATATGAATACATTCTAAGATTTATAAAAATGTGCCATACTACTATTATTTATATCATTATTATGTAATCTTAAAAGTTGACTGAGCCTAGACCAAACTTCCCAATGTCAACAGTAACAATAACTTAAGCATTCCTGAACACTGTTGAGTTTTCCATGTGGTTGAGTGTATTAAGTATCGTTTGTGAAACTTTGCTGATTACAATTTAAAGCATTGTGGTTTTCAAAAGCTTACATGGAGTTAAATGCATTAGGTGTGATTGTAAAAATAAAAGCCATATAATTTCCCAACTTTCAATAACAGTAACTGCATTCATGTGATTACAAATCTTTTATCTTGGTTATGAAACCCTAAGGACTTGTTTACGGTGAATTATTTGTGTGTAAGGTTAAAGGGGTAATTCAGTTTCGGTGAGGCTGAGCTTTAGTAGCCAAAACCTGCACAATAACGTAACAAACGAATATTTATAACTCTATCATGCTTGAAATGTATAGAAAATACAAACGACTAAGTAAAAAGCCTGTTATAATTTGTAAAAAGCCATTAAAACACAAGAGCGTGCTTTCTAAAAAAACATTTGTTTCAGCCATTTTTCACACAAATCTATGCATGTGATGTTTTGTTGAAATAATGATAAAATAGAGAGATCATCAACATCTTTTTGAAAACCCCTTTCTAAAATGTTTTAATAATATGTGACCCGTCACAGCCAGAAGAAACAGAAGTCGGATAAATAATTTTCTGGATTTTTGTCTAGTTAGGATCAGCATTATCTAAGCTTTAATATGATATTAAAGTTGTATTATAGTGATTCTGCAACGCGGAGTTATTGATGTTTTTCTAAGGGCAATTTCCAACGGTCTGGAAATAAAATGCAGAGGAAATCCCTCAAGAAGTTTTACATTTGTTTCGAGAGCGAAATTAGCTTTCTAATCAGGCCATACTTGAACCAGTTGCATGAATAGAATGTGGTAGCAACCTTTATCCAATTTTCTTTAAAACTTGCATATCAGTACATATGTATGATTTACACCTTCCCTCCAAAAATTGTTGAATATAATCCTTGCTTTGTAGAGATATGTAAAGATTTGATCGAAATGTAAGTGACAAACTTGGATTCAAGTACACACCGAGCACGGGATACAAAAGCGAGCACTTTTACCTAACAAAAGGGGGTCACACCTCAACGACAGCGTTACCCTAAAGAGCGTTCTTTTTTAAACAAAGGAGGCCATTTGAGTCAGTAGGTGAATAGGGATTAGAGAATATCGATGTGCGCTGACTCTTGACCGCCAGCGAGATTTGCAACTTGGCACAAAGGGGTTGTTAAGAGGCGGAGCTTAATATCGATCGCTTTTGGGAGCGAAGAATTTTGGAAAGCAAACTTTTCAAACCTTCTAAAAACATGCTTCAAAACTTTCCTTAATGTTCACCTTTCCACTTAATATTTGTACTGGAGATTGTGCTTACTGGTAGAACAAAAATATCAGGGAAAGGCCTGAACTAATACTATTTGTTTCGACATTTTAATGCAATTTCAAATCAATCGTGATTTCTGAGGTTCGAATTCGCGCAACTTTTGGCTCCTCTGAGCAAGACGGGTAACATATGTGTAAGCATTTTTGTTTTAATAATACAAACATCATGGAATAAATATGGGGCCCAGATTTATTCTGATCGGATATATTCATTGATATTTCAGCCATTTCTGAACCGATTTTTATCAAATGAAGTTGATTCTGTCATTGATTTATGAATGATTAGCAATTATGCTCAATGATATGATATTTGCTCTCTGTGTAGTGTAGCTTTGCTTATCTTATAGTGATTTACTTTTGTAAATTTTGTACTTAACATTAATGTTCCAATTCATTTAAATGCGAATGTAGCAATTGCTATATTATATTATTTATCATGTTTATACTATGTATGTTTTGATGTTCAATGTACACTGATACTTTCAGCACTGCTACTGATCAGTTTGAAATGTATACCAAAATAAATAAATAAATGAATAAGAAATTGTATCCTCTTACAAATGTTTCACTCACTATTTCATGATCTTACACACAAGTTATTTCTTTTCAAATTAGTGATGGACCTCTCCCCAAATTAGTGATGGACCTCTCCCCCCCCCCCCCCCCCCCCCCGACTGAGAGTACTTTCAGCCAATTTTCTTGGTCTCGAGAAAGTTTGGCAAGTCTGAACAAAACTTTTGGAGGTGGTCTCGGCTGGGACAAAAATTGAGGATGGACCCCCCCCCCCCCCCCCCCCTCCACACTAAGAGGGCTTCCAGCTAATTGTCTTGGTCTCGACACATTTTGGGAGGTGCTCTCGGCCGGGGAAAAAAATGGCGACGGACACCCCTTATGAAAAATCACTCGTGCAAATATATCGCACTCGGCCTGCGGCCTCGATGCAATAATTTGATATGCATTCGAGAAATTTAAAATGTATCGGTGTCTATTCTGGTATATTCAGCTCCAAACCCTGCACTTTTTTTACATGTATAATAAAATACAGACGTGACGTCACAATGCTTGTTTACATGTAGTTTCCACCGAAGAATAAACTCGCAAAAATGATCGTGAAAAAGATGGAAAATTGTTGTGCTGTAAGTGATATGTTCCGTAATAGATAAATGTTAACAGTTTTTTAATTATATGTCATGTGATTTGATATTGTCAAGTTTGGGAATGCATATTTGTTAAGTTGCAAGAGGTTTTGGATATAATCCCCAATGAATCAACGTGTATTTCGTCTTTCAAAACAGCCAACGTAAAATGTTCGAAAAAGGAAACATGCATGAGTGATTTCTCCATTGTCTACGATGCGCTTACCCCGACGTGATGAGGCGTGAGCGACGATTAACACGGTACAATCGCACAGAATAGAAGCATCGGACAATCCCCAGGGGCCAACTTTTGGAGGCGCAAAGGACCCCTTTATCCACGGATACACCCAGGGAGACTCATATGTTTGGATTTGTTACATTCTCCTCTAAATATTCATATGTTCAACAATCAGTACGCTTTTCGATGCACAAAAGACCTCTGGGCTGCCGGTCTACTAATATCGCGCCGATGTTAGAACTGGTAGCAAATTAAGAGGTTGGTAAAACAAAGATTGTAAAATTGATGTTGGGCTTATGTTATTAAATATACATAAATATGACAGCTCAAATATGACGTTGGGTCAATGTTGTACCGATGTCGGAACTGGCGACCATTTGCCGGCTTGTTTCATGCTGCCAGTTCTGACATCGGCATGATATCGCTATGGCGTCATCATTGAGATGTCATATTCAGGTTTAATCACTGACGTCGCCACAACATCAATTTAATGAACATTTGCCGAGTTGTGTCATTGCTGCAAGTTCTTATATCGGCTTGACATCATATTAAAGAGGTCACATTTATGTCTAATTAATAACATCGGACCGACATCAATTTTATTACCATTTACCGACCTCCTAAATTGCTATCAATTCCGACATCAGCGCGATATTAGCACGACGTCACATTGCACATGTCATATTCATGTCGAATTATTGACATCGGCTCAACATCAAATTAATGACTATAAGCCGATTCGATTCATTGTTGCCCATTCTGACATCGACAGGATTTCGGTTCGACGTCAAAATTGATAAGTCATATTTTGGTCTCATTAATGATACCGACCCGACATCAATTTCACAACCATATCCCGACCTCTCTAATTGCTACCAGTTCCAACATCGGCGCTAAATAAGCCCGACGTCATTTATGAGATGTCATATACATGTAGGACTATAGACATTGGTGCAACATCGATTCGATGACCATTTGCCGACTTGTTTTATTGCTGCTAATTCTGACATCGGCAGGATATCGGTGTGACGTCATAATTGAAATGTCATATTGAGGTTCAATTAATAACATTGGGCTAATGTCGGGGTGGCGGACATTTTAATGTCGGGCCAACGTCAGGATTTGATATTGGCCCTTTGTTGGGTAACTGACATTGGGCCAGTGCCAACAATTAATGGTAAGTCAACATCACAAAATGACATTGGGCCAATGTTGGGCTGGCGGACATTTTAACGTCGAGCCCACATCAGAATTTGATATCTCTCCTATGTCAGGATTCGGTGTTGGGCCATTGTCGGAAATCGACATTGGCTTAACATCACAGAATGATGTTGTGACAATGTTTGGCTAGCGGAAACTTTAACCTAGAGCCCACATCATAATGTTATGTTGGGCCAATGTCATGAGTTGATGTTGGGCCATTGTCAGAAATTACGTGGTTACGATATTGGGCTGGCGGACATTTTAACGTCGAACCCACATCAGAATTTGATATCTGTCCTATGTCAGGATTCGGTGTTGGGCCATTGTCGGAAATTGACATTTGCCCGACATCACAGAATGATGTCGTGACAACGTTGGGTTAGCGGACATTTTAACGTCGGGCCAACGTCAGAACTTGATGTTCTCTCAACGTCAGGAATCGAGGTTGGGCACACGTTAGAACTGACATTGGGCCATTGTCAATAATTGATGTTGGGCAAAATGACGTTGGGTCAGCATAAAAAAAAAAAACGCCGCGCTGATGTTGGGCTGGCGGACATGTTTTCGTCGCGGTGACGTCGCATGTTTAATGTAGGCCCAACGTCCTCTTACAATGAATTTTACATCGGCCCAACGTTGGCACAATGTCAGGTGGCTAACAGGGTTATTCCGTTGTGCTTCCTAAGAATTAGAGAAAAGTGAGTATACAGGTATTGTTAAAAGTGCCCAATTAACAGACAAATCTCAACTTTTTGTCAAACTTTGAATCCCTCCCATACGAGTTCGGCTTAGAATGATATGTACACCATGCATCCATAATTAGTCGTCATTTATGAGATGTCATATTCATATCGGACTATTGGCATTGGGGCAACATCAATTTTATGACCATTTGCCGAGTTGTTTCATAGCTGCCAGAGGCTGACATCGGCAGAATATCGCTATGGCGTCATCATTGAGATGTCATATTCATGTCTAATCATTGACGTCGGCCCAACATCAATTTTACAACCATTTACCGACCTCCTAAATTGCTATCAGTTCCAACATCGGCGCGATATTAGCCCGACGTCATTCATGAGATGTCATATTCATGTCGGACTATTGACATCAACGCAACATCCATTTTATGACCATTTGCCGAGTTGTTTCATTGCTGATTGTTCTTACGTCGGCGTGATATCGGCCTGTCATCATATTGTAGATATCATATTGATGTCCAATTAATAACATTGTCCCGACATTACTTTCACAACCATTAAGCGACCTCTTAAATTGATACCAGTTCCAACATCGGCGCGATATTAGCCCGACGTCATTTATGAGATGTAATATTCATGTCGGACTATTGACATTGGCGCAACATCAATTTTATGACCATTTGCCGACTTGTTTCATAGCTGCCAGTGGCTGCCAGTGGCAGAATATCGCTATGGCGTCATCATTGAGATGTCATATTCATGTCTAATCGATTTTTATTGGGCCATTGGCGGAAATTGACGTTGGGCCAACATTACAGAATGATGTCGTGACAATGTTGGGCTAGCGGACATTTTAACCTCGAGCCGACATCATAATGTTATGTTGATCCAATGTCATGAGATGATGTTGGGCCATTGTCGGAAATTGACGTTATGCCAATATATCACAAAATGACATTTTAACTTCTAGCCAACCTCGATATGCCGACACCCGGCCAACAACTTTTGACATCGGCCTGACGTCAGGTGGCTAACTGGGTATCTACTGCCAGATAAACATCTACCCGTCTAGGACCGAATTATTTTCCTTTAACATGTATTCGTCTTCGACCCTAGCCGGCGGATAATCAGGACCATTCTAGAATTGGTTAAAACAAGTAAAGCAAAATAAAAATTACCTTTCTTCTCAAGTTTTCAATAAGGATATCCTTTCATTCCCAGGCAGACTATGGCAATCCCATTCTCATCCCTGCCTCTGGACTCGGCATTCCCTCTGCATTTAAACTCAAAGATTTGCTGTAATTTTAAATCAAGTCTGCTTTAGAGTTGCACAAAAATATCAGTTTGATTCCGGTTGTTTGTTGATACTCAACATTGTACGTTTAAAGATAACTTTCTTAAAATTTTCTTAATTACAAGTTGCATTAGAATATGTAGTAGTCATTTCATGCCGTGATGCTGTCGATATTTCACAACCGCTGTTCCTATGCTCCGTCTCCGTCCTCCGGGGCTCGGTCTACATGTGTCGAACGCACATAAACTTACTAAAGTCGATCACCGCAGAAGTTGGTTCCTGCATTACATATACAAGACACTAAGCCAAAGCAAGGCCCGATTGTTTTTCTGTTTCTGCAGAATCAGACACTGTTTCCGAAGCACTGACAGAAAATGAATTATTGGCACCATATAAATCACAATAGTACCTAAATGATGCGAGCGAACGAGCAAACTGATTCGTAATCTGATTGATCAGAAAGCACGAACTGCAAAGAAAAGAACTGGAAATATAAAGACACTGTCGAGTCTTGTTGACTTTGCTGTGAGTGTGAATGTTCGACTCATAATGCATAAAACCAGTTAAAACTAGATCGATCGATTGGTAGCGCATGCGTAATCAGCTGCTGGCAATGGTAAATTACACAAAAAACTGTCCACTCCCCCTCGTAATGCTCGTGGCGCAGAATATCTTCATGCTCTGGTGGTCCTGGCTGTCGTGAATGCGACAGATATAAGACGTGCATGCCAGCAATTTCAAGGGAATGTCATTGCCATTGTTGTTATTGTTGTTGTGGTTGATTCATTTAATTTGAAATATGTTCCCCAATATAACTAAATATTATTTAAATGTCTTCCCATTACATGTAGTAATAATACCTGCCTTTGGTTATGACTCGCGCTATCAAGGTAATTCGGAGAATTAATGTATGCTGACAAACACATTCATACAGCCCGTCTTGCTAAGCTTTGAGCACTTCTGATGGCTACGATGGGCTGTCACGAGGTGCGATGAACGGCCGATAAACAATATAAGCTATGATTGGCGATTCGTGTCAAAAACAATCAAATGGAATGCAAACTTCGCAATAAAGTCGATCTAATTCTCATTTATAGCCATAACTGAGTTTTGTGTATTACATTTCGTGTAAAATAAACCTTAGATCTAATTTATCAAGCTGTAATAAGCCTGGATATGGGCCGTTGATAACATTAAAATTAAGAAGCATTGCCCCCTGTTATAAATGGAAGTTGTAACTATAGTCTTCACTTTTTGATAATGCTAAACTGCCCAAATCCAAAATCTTCCGGGACTGCGTCCCTGGAACCCCCATTAAGGTTATTTGACCCAGTACCAGCCCTCTACTCATTAAATAGTTTTATTCAGGACTTCTCTCTTGGCAAACTTTCAGGCGATCCTGGCCAACTGTGCGTCTGCGCTTCGCTCACTAAAATTGAGCTAACTAGTAACTATTCAATAGTTAATTGTATTTCTGGATTTTACAAATCCCAAAGCTTCCGGGGGCTTCGCCCCCTGGACCCCCAATAAGCTTTCCAATGTGGTTATCCCTTAACTTATTCTATTCAGGGTTCCATCAGGATGATTGCAATCGACAGTATGTATCTATCAGACAAAAATATATCCATACTTGGACAGTGCCCTCATCATAGCAGGAGCTTGCAATGTGCACTTAATAATCCTCCAATCTCTAAACAGCTAAATCAAAAGCCAATTAACTAAAGAATAGTTAACTCTATAATTACATATAGACAACATATTTATATCTAGATATTACAAATCCCAAAGCTCCGCCCCCTGGACCCCCAATAAGCTTCTCAATGTGGGTATCCTATGACTGATGCTATTCAGGGTTCTATCAGAATGCTTGCAAATATGTATCTATCAGGCTAAAGTTCATATTGGACAAAGCCCAGCTCATAACATGATGCTTGCAATGTGCACTTAATAATCTTCCAATTTCTAAACAGCTGAAATCAAAAGCTTTAGGGCCCCCTAACCCCCCCCCCCCCCCCCCCCTCAGCCATAAAAAACCCCGCCACGCTGCTGGGTTGTCGCTTCTCTCCCTCGCCATAGATGGTCAAACTGACGAATCATCCCCCCCCCCCCCCCCCCAATGGCGAGAAGAAATCGACGCCCTTGGTACAGCTATGTAGGGTGTTGCCATTGTTCATAATTCTGACTCAATTTTATGCAGATTTTCAAAAGTAGCTTGCACAATATTTGGTACAAAGTAACCAGTACACAGATTAATGAATAGCTAGCTATATCAGTCGGATCGCATAGTGGGCGCTAACAATAGCTAATGAGCCATGCTCAAAGTTTGTATCGTACTCGTTTTCGATCTCGCACTGTATGCACAGTGTCGAGGGTCTGTGTGAAACTGTTAGAAATTACATATTATTCTGATGAGTATTCCGTTATAAAGAATGACTGGTTAACCTTATCTCGAAAAAATAAGCTATCGCTTGATATCAGTTATTTCTACTTTATTTTGATTTCTTTGGAAGCTATAATTTTGTTAAAATTTATATATAATTCATCATTCATATATTTGATATATTGTACCGTTTATATTGTACCGAGCATGGTGGCTTAGCGGTTAGAGTGTCCGCCTCATGCACGGGAGGTCCCGGGTTCGAACCCAGACCGGGTCATATACCAAAGACTTTAAAAATGGTACCTTCTGCCTTCTAGCCAGACACTCGGCATTTATATAGAATGGAGATGGGAAAGTTAATCACACGAGTTACCAGAGGACTGGCCCCCTTCTGTAACTTTCGCTACATTTAGTAGACGTGTGGCCTAGGGCCAATGAAACGGAGATAGGCGCCGCCTTATGTGCCAACATTGGTACGGGAAAGACTTAACTTAACTTAACTGTTTGCAGCATCCCTGACCCTTGCAAGATACAACATGTTTGACTTTTTGTGGAATTCGTTGAAGGGCTTTTTGCTTAATGTACATAAAATATAAATAAATACAAGAGCCATAATGTTAAAAGATGCCTTTAAAGTGGCCAGGCAAACTAAACGCATTTTATCTTCTGTTCATCTTTATTAGTGTACACATCAACTATTTGTAAACCATTTGACCCAAAAATATTTTGTTTATTTTAAAACATTTTAGTAATTATTTTCTCTATATTGTGAAGCCCCCACTTCTGAAAACCTCTCCAGAGTAGAATTCTATTGTTGACCTGTTGTGACATCATCAGCCATTCACTACTCAGTTACACAGAAGTTACATTTCACCCAATCTGAGTGCCTAATCACAATAGCTTCACACGGTTGAATAGAATACCAACTCTCACACCTTTAATTTCAATAGCTGTTGCTATGTCAGAAGAAAAGCACTGTCTAAGCTATTACATGGAGGTATGCAGGACATGCTTTTGTGTGGACGTTCTTTTTGTTCTTTCTTCTTTTGTTAATCTCATGGTAGCTGACCAGTGATTGACAGATGATGTCACAACAGGTCAACAATATAATTTACTCTGGACGGTTTTTTAGGAGGTGGGGCTTAGCAACATGAATAAAAATAAATGATAAAATGTTTAAAAATATACAAAACATATTTAGGTCAAACCGTTTACAAAGATTGAATGTGTACACTAATACAGATGAACAGAAGTCAACATGCATTTGGTTTGCAGGGCCCCTTTAAAGGGTTAAAAGTGAGGCAAAAAAACATATAACCTTACCGAAAGTTTCTGCCTCTTTTTCATCCATCTGACAAACAAATTGTAGTGCTTTTTTACATTCGCAACATGTATATTATCGTGTGTGATATGGCGACACTCTTTCACGAGTAAAGTTTGTAGCATTTAGTCTAGATCTCGGGGGCAACACATTTTTTTCTTTGGCACAACTTCATGTCATGAAAAACGGACAATTATCACTAGTGCAGTGATCGGTTAAAGGGATAGTTCAGTTTTGGCTTAGAGGGCGGTGCACGAAACAAATTTTTTGTGAGATAATGGAATACTGAGTGTAAAATGTGAGAGAGCATACAATTGTAATGACAGAATTTATCATTATAAAAGACCGTAACCAAAAAGAGGATACTGTCTTTCAGTTAAAGCTTCGTGTATGGTTAGGAAGGCAACTGAGGTCATTATATCAATGTAGGTATTTCATAGCTTCCGGCAGAATGTACTTTATAGCTCAGTCACATTTGCTCTATACTCTTAAAGAAACTTCTGGGTAAACTTTGCCCCTTTTGTAATTTACCCATTTTAGGGCAAATAATGTAAATACTGGCTGGGTTCCAGTGGGGTGCTAGTCTGATTCCGGTGTTCTTACCAGGGGAGAGGGGCTAATATGTGACGCTGTTAGCTCTAGAAAAACTCTCATAACCCTATGACGAGAACATGACAAGGTGGGTTGGGTCGCCTTCAAATAAACCCCGTCCTGCACCGGGCAGCAGCGATGCAGTACCTGTAGTTGGCGGAGGATCCAAACCTTGGACAACGGTGGCTACGGGGGAGCAGAGGGCAGGTCGGCACCCATGATGCTGGCTTCTGTACTGCGATGGAAGGATCTGGCCGCCCACCATTATTAATTGGTCACGTGTGTCATCATGAGAGTACAAAATTAACAAATCAAGTGGGTATCGGAAGGGGGAACCAGCAGGCCGGATGATACGTCAAGAGCTACTGCGGAAGAGAGAGGTACTGCTCGTAGTACGCTTGCGGGTGATGACGGATCAGGATCAAAGCCCCTTGCAGGAAATTCTGTTCTTGAAGGTCCCATGATGGAAAGGAACAGCACCCCTCTAAGGAAACCAATCAATGTAGCTACGTGGAACGTGCGTGGTATGTCTGATGGGAAGGTGGACATGTTGGAGAAGGAGGTGGCTATAAATGACATTAAAGTTTTGGGAATATCTGAATCATAGTGGCTTGGACAAGGCAGATTTACATCAGGCGAAGGAAATACAATCATCTTTTCAGGGAAGGAAAGTGGAGGAAAGCGATGGGGTGTGGGATTCATCATAGAGAAGGCTTCAGCTAAATGTGTCCTGGGTTACAACCCGATCAACGAGAGAATAATGACTGTTAGATTACAAGGGCATCCTATGATTATCTCCATAATTCAGGTGCATGCACCAACAGCAGATGCACCAGAGGATGAAATCACAGATTTCTATGAGATGGTTTGTATTTTGGGGCGTGAAAATTGTGCGATTTGGTGCACACCTGAGACAGAAATTTAACGTAATATGAAGTATATAATTATGGAACCAAACATACATAATGACAAAGGGAGGGGGACAATCTCCTCCACTTTCAAATGTGGAGGGACATGATATTCCAATTTGATTTGCGTTCAGCGCATATGGACCGAATTGCCTGAAAAATTTTCAGATTATTTTATTTTCTGTGACGGTTTGCTGTCTATAGATGAGGGTTTAATAAACTTCGTTTGAGAAATTACACTGCCCAACACATTTCGAAAGGTGAGTTCCCGCAACCCAATGAAACTTGCAATATGAGAAACTGTAAACGCGCGGCAAAAAAGAGATCTACAGTCCTTTTCAAACTAAAAAATGGCTATTTTGAAGATGAATTATTGATAAATGTGTCTTTCCCCTCTTTGGCATTATATCACTCGATGTTTTTCTTCCTCATTTTCGGAATTATTGGGGGGCGAAATGATATGTTGGCCCCCAATATCCCCCCCCCCCCCCCTCCAGGATCGACGCCCCTGTGTGAATACCTAGAACGTCACAAGAACAATTCCAAGGCAGCATTTGCTATTGTGAAAGAAGTCACAAAGAAAAGAATCACAAGACTGGATGTTATTATTGATGAAAATGGCAAAACACTGACATAGAATGAAGACATCAAGGAAAGATGGGTGCAGTATAGTACCAACCTGTTTGCTGCACAGGAACATGTTGGCACTCAGTGGGATGAAAGTGATGAAATAGAGCCCCCTCCACTAAGATCAGAAGTGGAGCTTGCAATGAAACAACTCAAGGATGGCAAGTGCCCTGGCTTTGACAACTTGACTTCCGAGATGTGGAAGGCTACAGGTGGCGTCTCTGTTGCAATATCTGGAATAGTAGAGCGTGGCCTAAGGACTGGTGTAGAGCTGCCAAAGAAGGGAGATCTGAAAGAATGTGAAAATCATCGAACGACCAGCTTGATTTGTCATGCAAGCAAAATACTTCTGAAGGTGATTGGCAGAAGAATGAAAATCAAACTGCAAAGCCGAGATATCAGATGAGCAAGCAGGGTTCCGTGAAGGTAGAGGGACAAGAGAACAGATTGTCAACTTACGAAACATAATAGAGAAATGCAGAGAACACAGACGTCCCCTCTATTTGTGCTTTATAGATTAAAGTAAAGCATTTGACCGTGTGAGCCACTCTCAATTATGGAATACAATGACAGAGATGGGGTTCCCAAGTCACATCATCGAACTGATAAAAAACCTCTATCATGACCAAGAAGCAACAGTGAGAAACAGTAATGGCAATACTGAGTGGTTTGGAATTGACAGGGTACGTCAAGGCTGTATACTGTCTCCTAACCTTTTTAATGTTTATTCTGAGGACATTATGAGAAATACTCTCCAAGGATTCAATGGGGGAGTTAAGTTTGGTGGTAAAAAGATCACGAACCTAAGGTATGCTGATGACACTACTCTTATTTGCAGCAGCAGAGAAGAGCTGATTGATTTATTGAACCGCATCAAACAGGCAAGTGAGGAGAAAGACCTTCTACTGCCCTATGTGTGCAACAACTGGTTTCCACACTCTCTCTCTTTTCTGCTCTTCATTTCTCCCTATTTAACACTTTTTCGAGCTCACGACTGAAGTTTGTTTTTATACCTTTCTACTTATTATACTTTTGTGATTACTTTGAACTATTTTTGAGGTGGACCCCTTGCTTAGTGGACAGATCCGGAGCCTGAATATTATTTGGAAATCTCAATGTGTAGGATACAGCCATTTTATTATTAAACCATGTTATTTTTGTACTACAAGCTATGTTATTTTTGCACTTCAAGCTATGCAGAGGAGTAAGTACTACAGTTCTTGTATTATGTTGGGATTGCACAAAAGCCTTTTTATGGTATTAATCCTTGATTAACAATAGCCTGGTCACATCAGCCTTTTAGCTATTGATCACTATGAATGCTCACTTTGTGTGTATGCTACTGGCCCTTGGCGTGTATTATTGACTGTGATTCTATCAATTGTGACATACACATGTTCTGGAAGTGTAATGTGTACTATAGAAGGCAGCTCCAAAGCCCTACAAAATATATTGGAGCACGCATTTCTTACTATCATAACTCATCAGCCACTTTCCAACTCCGCCTTATTTTGGCTGGTGACATAAACCCCAATCCAGGGCCAAGTACGGAGACTCACATAAATCCACTCCACCGTAGTAAAAGATACAGTGTGTCAGATCTCCTTGCCCTTCGTGATTCTTGTTCGAAGATTCCGATTCCCCTACAAGCATGGAGAACCATCAAGGATCTACAAATTAATTCAAAACTACCAACACACCGAGGACGCACTTCTCGTGATTATATGCAACGCTTCCTCCTACAACATTTAAATTACGCAAACTTTCTTAAAGATGCTCGCGCTACACTATTAATCACTACACATAGACACACTACACATATGTGTGAGTGCGTGTTTGTGTGTTGGTGTGTATGTGTGTTTGCTTGTTGGCGTGTGTGTGTGTGTGCGTGTGTATGTGTGTGTTTTGTGCGTGTGTGTCTGTTCGTATGTGAGCGTGTTTGTGTGTGTGTGTGTGTGTGTGTGTGTGTGTGAGTGCATGGGTGTGTGGGTGTGTCTGTGTGCTTACTTGTGGGTGTGTGTGCGCGTGTGTGTATGTGTTGTGTGTATGTATGTGTGTGTGTGTGCGTATGTATGTGTGTGTGTGTGTGTGTTTGAATGTGTGTTTGTGTGTGTGTATATATATATATATATGCGTGTGTGCGCTTTTGTATGTGCATAGATGTGTGTTAACCTGCGCATTAGTTTGTGTTTGTGTATGGGCGGTTGATTTTGTGTCATTGGTATATTTTCATTAAGTGACTGTCAAGCAAATCTAGTGCGCGGGTGCCCTCGGTCGGTGGAAGTCCAAGAACAGCCGTTTTCCAATCTTTTTTAAAAGATTGGAAAAGCAATCTTGCGCCTGACTGATGGGCCCGAGGTGCTCGCTATAACGAGTTTTCACTGTATCACTTTAAATGCTGTTGTGCCGTTTCACGACGGCTCAGCTAAATATTCAACATATTAGGCGCTATATAAATCTAAACATTATTTATGTTATTTTAAATAAAGAGCTTAGCTCGATAAGGTGCTATTTCCACTTTCCATAAAAATTGAGTTAACAATATCAGTATAGATAAGCTACATTAGGCGTAGCCGCTCCTATATAGAAATTCATATTTGAGAAAAAATTGCACAATAAAAATTAAAATATAGAACGCTTCCTTTTCCTATTCCAATAGGCATGTGTAAGAAGTTAAACAAAGAAACCTGCTTTTCTCCAAAGCTGAACAAATGGATTTAGCACCTTTTGGAATTACGCTCTTAGAGGCTTTATTGCAATGTTCGCTCTATAAGTACTTATTATCAGTATTAATCGTTGAAACATAACATTGTAATTGAACATAATCATGTATGATATTGTTTTTTTTATGTGACACTTAGTTCATGCTAAATTCATTTGATTCTCATAGTGTAGAGTCACCTAATATTAATTGCGATTTTTGTTTTGATTTAAAGCTGGTCGCAAAATATTTCTAGGGATACAACTCTAACATATAATGTACCACAAAATATGGCTTGATAAGAATTTCCAATACAATTCTGAACGAGTCACATTTGTTTGCTAATAAGTCCTATCTATAACATGTACAAACGAATAAAAAAAAAATAACTGTTTCCAATGCAGATCGAAACTCTATTGCAAAGTGTGTATACAGAACGGAGAAAATCAAATTATTTATTTTATTTATTTATTTTCCGAAACACAAGTAAAAACAGTAAATACAAAAGATTCGGAGGGATTGCCAATTCATGCTAGTCTATGAATCACTTCGTGCATTAAAATGGGATTAAGATATCACAAACATTGCTACATCAGCAACAATATTGTGTTAACAAGCAGGTACGACACAGTTCTGGCAGATGTCCAATTTGTTAGTGTTAATTTCCCGCTTTATTTGCCTCTCCATATACATGAACAATATGTGTGTATGATCAATGCAATCATAACTGCATATCAGCATGCTAGTTAAACATGCATTACAGAGTTGGCTAAAGACATGAACATGTAATGGTTGTGTAGTGATCTCCTGCATTGACACTTTATGGGTTAACAATTAACATATGAGTTTAGTTCTTTTTTTTCCTTCCTGATTTCAATTCTGACTGTTGTTAATGAGGACTGTTTATATTTGTGTTAAGTGATATTTTTGTCTGGAATAATCCGAAACAGGTTAAGGTGCAATTTCGGTTTCATTTTGACTTAACATATGATGTACAAATAGTTTTCACCAGGGGTTACTTGGTTCAACTAAATGCTTGTATACGTCCGTGCAAATTTCAAAAAGTACTTTGATTAATCAAAGTTTTTACCGATTATTAGCAGAAATTAACAGAAAAAAACATGTTTAAACATTTACAACAGCATGCTGTTGGAGGCTGCATTGAAGATTATCAACTGAAGAGGAACATGAATGTACTTTTATTATGGAAAAGGAAATCACATGTTACCCGCGGAGAACTAGGGTAATTCCTAATTTAGCCCAATCCAACAAACACTTAATGTACGTGGCACATGAGATAGTTGTAAGTCGAAATTGCAATAATCCTAAATGATCGGGAAATAACCGCGATGTAGTAACTTGTTTACCATGTGCAAAAAGCGATGCATGGTAGAAACAATCATTATTTTTGTGATCTGTTAGGTCCACTGAGTTATGTGTGAATATTTAATGTTAAATGGATGTTATTTGGTAAAGAAATGAGCGAAAATGCAAAGTGATATTCACGAACTCATTGCACTGACTTTGTATCAGATTTTGAATGTCAAATGGATAGTTCAAAATACAAAGACTTCAATCGTAAATATATTGTATACGAACACAACAAGGTATGAGAGAAGTGCTACGGATCCAAGTAAGTTTTGAGGATTTGGACAATGTTACTAGATCCATTTACCCATCGCATTATTTATATCCGGTGTCAATATCTGTGCTGACTCTCTTAAAGATCATTGGTCCTTCACATGTCAATTAATTGTTTATAAATAGTACGATAGTTTCTGTCACTAGTTAGATGCTCCTTGAAGTTGTTGAACACTAGTATTTTTCTACATTTAAAGGCATGAATTAACGATTACTTACCTGCTGGTATGATGTAGTCAACATAGGGAACAGAGGAAGAAGACATGGAATAACTTTGGAATGTCCGGGACCTTTGTTGGGGCTAGGGCATGAAGGTAGAAAAGCAGGACATGGACAAATGTCAGTGTTATATCCTATATCATGTTATGTTGCTGCCTTTTTTATACTTTATTTAGTGACTATATCCATACACTTCTATCAGGTACAGTTTAAATCCGAACAATTATCTTGCAAGCCATCTCAACTCTTACCCACCCTACTCTACTGTACAAAGCACTACTGGGTAATTTCACACCCGATCAAATGCTTTGAACTCGGGTACCGTGATTATAAGCCAATCGCTTATCCCGATCGTGCCACGACGCCAGATGGGGAGCTCGACGTGTTTTCTTGAATTTTCACTGCCAGCACATGTGAAATAATCACGCAATTGTATGTTTCCTCATCAAAATCACTGACCATTTTATAGATTGCAATTCAAAAATATGCGAGCACTAGGCTGGAATTAGTATTATTGATGATCACTGGAGGTGGCGGAGGGTGGACTAAAGTTTGTTGAAAGATACGTGCACTTGGATTCAACATATATTGAAAGACTACGAAACTAAATTTCAGATCGGATCAGTGATCATAAACGAATATGAATTTAAGTTGCAAAATATCAACATAAAAAATAAAAATAATTGTACAGTTACATGAAGTTTAACTAAAATACAAACTCAGTTGTGGAATTTGTAGTAAATCGTTACCATGATTACTGTGTATAAAAATGTGTGCATTTCTGTTTTCGCTACGCATAATACAAGTACTGAACTGAAGTAGGCTTACGATTTTTTGCAATTAATTAATTGTGTCTTGTTATTCAACCCTAAATCGGTTTGGTAATTGTCTAGTCTGCGAATAACACAACAACGAGCAAAGCATGTTCGTCAGATGTTCAATTTCGGCAAATATTATCCTCTGTAAAATGAATGGAACAGTCCAGCCTCCATGGAGTAATATCATTATCCATTGTGCATTCAACCAATGTGACTCATATTCGTATCAGAAAGAATTTCTCTCTTTTGCACATTTCCATCAAAGCACTAACGTCTGGTTCCCACTATAGGTCTTAGATATGTATATGTGTATCATGTGATGAAACATTATGATAGCCAGCTGCGACTGTTTGCAATGTATAAATTTGTATCTCGCTATACCCAAAGCCCTCTGTTAGATATACGGTAATGGTTTTATTTCAATAACAAACATTCAAAGGTTACAAGCATTGCAAAATACATACAACGGCAGCCCAAAGGCTGAAATGTTGATGTTTACATCGAAATCAATACATTTAAATACAAATTAAAATGATATTCATTCATAACATTTCAATTCACATGAGGTACAGTAGAACAAAATATTTCATCAAAACAAAAGTATAAACTTTTTTAAATGTGGCACATTTTTGTATAATTAACAAAGAAGATGCATGCGTAACTGTAGTTTGATTTGAATTGATTTGAAGCAAAGTGCATATACCTGGGAAGTAAAAATTGCATTGGCTATTTAAAAGATCGATGAAATATGGTATTGCACTATTCCTAAATCTGTTTGTTTTACATTTATATTGATTGAACTTTGGTATATATCTCAAAGAAATATTTACATTTTTTTGTTTGGGTAACCAATCTTTATAATGTGGGTTATTAGAAAGTGATTTAGCAAATTCAATACAAATTTGTTCTCTTCTAGTTTCAAGGCGTTCAAGCTTACATTCAATAATTGCATTTTCATAACTAATATAATCTTTCCCTAAAATTATTCGACAAACTCTCTTTTGAACTCTTTCTAAACTTTGTACTTGCTTCAAAGTCAATCCGCCATTAGAAACTGGTACATAATATTCTAGTATAGGACGAATATATCCAATGTAAATTGTAATAAGATCAACAATAGGTAAGTTATATTTCTTAACCATTCTGAACATATATATTTTTTTATTGCACTTCTTTAATATCTCATTGACATGGTCATCCCACGTTAAGTTAGATTGAATATACACCCCAAGAATTGTAATTGTTTGAACATTTGGGAGAGGCGATTCACCGATAAGTGTCAAATGGAGGAGGAGTTTTCATGAAGGTAACTGACATTGTTATACATTTAAGTGGGTTCAATTTCATATGATTTTTTATCTGACCATTCCATTAATTGAGTCAAAATATTTTGCATAGACACTGGATCTTGAGATACTCGATTTTCTAATAAGGTAAGATCATCAACGTACTTAAAGTATGGTAATAGTATATTTTGGCAAGCATCATTAAACATTATTAAAAACAAAATTGGGCCAAACTTCGTACCCTGAGGTACCCCAAAATGGGTATTTTTACATTCAGACAAAACACCTTGATATTGTTCTAAGAAACTTATTATCCAATCAATTAAAAATGGCCTTACATTGAGTTCAATTAATCTTTAAACTAAAATATTATGATCTAATCTATCGAAGGCTTTCGAAAAATCTGTGCACACAATGGTTGAAATCGATTTTGATCTTTCACAGTTTGTATACATATCATGTAACAATTTGATCAAATAGTGAGAAGTCGATAAACCAGGTCTATTTCCAAATTGATGAGGGTCAATGTATTTCGAAATGTCATCCAGAAGCCATTGAGTAATAAATGATTCAGCAATTTTAGCGAATTGGCTTGTTAAACATATCGGACGAAGCTGGTCTAATTTTGGCGGTTGACATTTCGGAATGGGAATAATTTGGCCCCTTTTCCACTGCCAAGGAACTATGCCCTGTTGAAAAGATGCATTAAGAATATCAGCAAGAGGTTGGCATAATTCACAAGCGAATTCACGAACAACGCGTGGAGGTAAATCATCGGATAATGCCGCTTTATTACATTTTATTTTGCGTAATTTTAAATAGACTTCATGAGGTTGGACTCGCGGACATACAGATGGTGACGGTAGGTATGCTGGTAAACAACTCCTGTCAAGGGGCGGACGGTCTGATGCTACTGAGATGAAGTGTTCGTTGATTGCGTTTGCCGTTTTCTGTCGATGTTCAGGATCATCGGGTTCGACGTTTGGGACAGAAATACATGGTGAATTAACATCTTATTTTGTTATGAATTTAATTTGCTTGTACCAAGCTGCTGGGTTTGTTAGCTTTAAATGTGAGACTCTTATATTATAATAGAACCTTTTAGCAGATATTATCATCCGATCAACTTTGATCCGTAGACGGCGCCACTTAGTTTTATCATTTGCTATAAAGGCATTTTCCCTTGTATCAAAAACCTCTTTTACTTCAGGTGTCATCCTAGGTTTATCATTTTTACATATTTAAACTTCTTTAACAGGTATTACACTTATCCAGTTCAGTCCTGGTAGCAGGGGCGTCGACCACGGGGGGGGGGGGGGGGGGGGGGATGGGGGGATATATCCCCCTCCAATATTTGAGGTGGGGGGGTTGGCCTGTATTATCATCCCCCCCCCCCCCCCCCCCAATATTTGGGAGGGTAAAAATAAAAATAAAAGTATACTGGTGCATGTAATTGTGGAAGAGGCTACCATAAGCAAAACAAGAAGTGCGATCCGCCCTTTGGTTTTCTGCAAACTTGATTTCATTAATTGTGTTTATCTACAACACGGTAACTCAGAAACAAGTTTATAAAACGTGAAATTGATGCCTTAGGTATGCTCCAGATTGCACAATTTCAAGCCCCAAAATGTAAAAGCTTCCTACCGTGGGAGGGGGGGGGGGGGGGTGTCCAGACCCACCCAGTATCCGTATCGTCATTGGGTCAACCCCCCCCCCCTCCCCCTTAGCAAAATAGCCACACAAAATATCACCTCGCCGCTACGCGGCTCGTGGACGATGCTCCGCATCGTCATTGGGTCAAACCCCCTGATCATCCCCCCAACCATGAGAATAAATCGACGCCCTTGCCTGGTAGTATCAATAAAAAGACTAAACTTTTCTGAAGGGTCTGACATTTGTGACAGTTCATTCCATGAATGACTTGTGATCCATTGACCAAATGAAGGCAAACCACTGTCTGGAAGAGGGCGAACAAACTTTTTCTTAATTTCATTTTTCTCTCTAAATATACATTTTAATGGAGTTAGCAATACACAATTATGGTCACTCCTACCAAGAGGCGACATCAATATTACATGTGAATAAAATCTACTGCAATTAGTAATTATCTTATCAAGAATATTATTCTCCCTTGTGGGTAAATGTATAAGTTGATGGAAGCCATCATTGTTTAAAATTGGTTGAATATTTAAATCATTCATATCTCCCACCACAACAATACCGGCATCTGGATGTTCCATGAGTACATAATCAATAACTGAGGTAATATGATCAATATATTCATTTTGATACTGACATCGTGGTGGGAAGTATAATACACACATAACAATACATGATATTTCACGTGGTAATAATTTCGGTCTCATAATAACCCATATTGCTTCAACTTTATCAGGTACTTTTATAGGTAAAAACAAATAATGAGGATTAAAACAATCTCTAACATATAACGCAACACCTCCACCCCTTCTTCCTATTCTAGATTTAGAAAAAAGAGCAAAACCGTTTATACTGAGTGATTCAGATGGAGTATTTTCGTCAGTCCATGTCTCAGTTAAAGCAATCAAATCAACGTTTTTATTGTTAGCCACAACATCAATCTCATCAAGTTTATTATTAATTGATCGGACATCAGTTACGTGGTATATCAAATTGCATGTTGTTGTTTTTTTTGTTATGCCCCTGCATCTGAATAGCATACTAATTATAACGGCACGTTACGATTATCAACATTGTTTGTATTGTATTCATCTAGTGTATTTTTATAAAACATCTGGTGACAGCAGAATATACTCGCTTTACAAGGAAACGTCATCAGACATTATAATATGTTAGCATTAAATGTCAGTGGCGAAGCTACGGTGGGCACGTCCCACACCTCACCGCCCACCCCCCCCCCCCCCCCCCCCGCCTCCCCTCCCCCATGCACACACATACATAATAATTTGACACAACTATAAACAACATACAGGGAAAATAAGTTCAACAGGAATGCCAACTATAGGTTAACTATGTTAACAATGTTCATAGTAAGTAAGAAATATGAGACATCTTTTTAGCATTAATACGTGTGGTTTGCGGTTGCACCATGTATAAGGAGATGATTAGTGAGTCCTGAGAAGGTCTATTTGGTGTTCTTTCTGGGATAGTCCTAAAAAGGACTGTGGTAGTCCTAGAAAGGATTGTTGGTAGTCCTGGAAAGGACTGTTGGTATTCTTTCTTGAGCTTGTAGTTCTGATAAGAACTACAGCGCCGGTATAGTTATTGCAAGGAGAGGGTTGGTGGTAGGAGGGGCTCGACGGTTCGAACATGTTGACTGTTCGTCGTCAGGAGTGTTTTAATAATGTTTTAACAAATTTATACATGTAATTAATTTCAGTTCAAACTTAATTATACTGATATGATACACATCATACTATACTAAGCGCAAGTTACTCGACTTTGAGTACAATAATTTTACCTGCCAGGATACAATGCGTAATAGGAAACGTACAGTTGCTTAATTACCCAAAATAAGAACCAGGCAAAGGGAGGAATCCAAGAAGGATGCCGATGGTGAATTACTGAAGGAAATGCACAATTGGTCGTCTCTCATTTGTTGTAAAAGCTTCTCCCACCCTATCAGAAAACAAGCTGGGTAAAAAGTGAGAGACCAATTCTATGTTTTATTCTCTAGGTATTTATTCATTAACAAGGAACTTACATAATATCTCAAGATGTCAATCAGGGTGTACTTTCATTCCCAGTCTGGCTGTGGCTAAACCATGATCCTCTCTGGACTATGTATTCCCTCCGCAGTTAAAGTGGCAAAATATTTGCCACAAATGTTAGCAATGTTGCTTTAAGTAAAGAAGTTAGTTTATCTCTGGTACTTTGTTGATTTTTGATTGTTGATCTTGTACCTTGGGGGTTGGATCTTGTATTTTCTGCGTTCTATAGGCAGATTTGATAACAAGTTTCACAATATTTTCACAGTAGATTCAATTCTATGATGTGTCATAATGATATCGATCTATCACGGCCGCGGGTCTGATGCTGGCCAGGTCCACATTTGTGTCCCTCTAGGACGGTATTAATATCAATGCATTATGAAGATGTCGGATGCGCATTCGCGTACTAAGGTCAATCACGGTCAAAAACTAATCCCTGCATGCAAATCACAAAGCCCAAGGGAATCCCGATCGTCTAGTTATGTAGTGCTTCTGCCTCCTTGCTTCTGCAGAAGCAGGCATTGTTTTACGAGCCACCGATAGAAAGTAAACCAGCTTTAGGGTTTCGGCATAATATAAATTACAACAGTACCGAAATCATGCGAGCTGACGACATTACTAATGATCGAATTATAATCTGATTTGCAAAGAAATTAAGTATAAGGACATGATCACTGTCCGAGTCTTGTGAACTTTTAATATTGGTATGGCAATGCATAAAACCAGACAATAATGGATAGCTCGGTATCGCACACATATTATGCGATGGGAAGTTCCACTATTAGCCACTCCCCCTCGTGGCGCTGAATATTTTTCACGCTCAGGTCCTCCCTCCTGGCTGGCACGAATGACAAATAATTACATGACGTGCGTGTCACCAAGGAGATTCCATTGACATTACCAGTAATACTCCTTGGTTAAAGGGATCTAGTAATTTTGTTGACAAGTGCAAAAAGCGATGAGTAATTAATAAAATGTCTATTGGTGTGATCTGATATGTCCTCAAGGTAATGTGTGAACATTTCACGTTAATATGAAATGTTTTTTGGGCCGAGAAATGATCGAAAATGCAAAGTGATGTTCACTAACAGCCATTGCACTTACGTTGTAACCGGCTTAAATTATCCCGTAGACAGTTTAACATATGAACACTTCAATCGTAAATATCTTTCGAACAAAATGGAAATTTGAAGAAAAAAATGAAACCTGTCCCCTGCTTTTATTGTTAAAATGAATATAATAAGGTATGAGAGAACCACTAGAGTTCCAAATATGTTTTGAGGATTTGGACAATGTTACTCAGTCCTTTTAAGACTATTAGTAACTTTGTTTACAAAACAGGTGATGAACGGTTCATAATGGTTGATGTGTATTTTTGTGATCTGATATGTCAAATTGGTAATGTGACAAAATGTCACGTTATATAGCCGAGTAATGAGCGACCATGCGAAGTGATACTCGCTGACTCATTGCACCTATTGTACTCAGTTATAACTTTCCAGAGGAACATCAGAACACAATCGTAAATATCTCTTTAACGAAAGGGAAATTTGAAAAACTATAACCTGTTCCATGCTTCTATTGCTAATTTGAATACAACAAGATATAACAAAGTTCTAACTAGGTTTTGTGGATTCGGACAATATAACTTGATCCCTTAACGTAATTGGACATCTACTTAGACACATATTCATTAAGCCCTGCTAGCTTAGTGTCATGGTACATGACTTGTACAAAAGACTATTTTTTATGGTGGGCTAAAATTACTAAAAGAAATCTTCCTAATCGCCAAATAGGTTTTTGGGTTTATCAATTCACTATTTTCAACTTTAAGTACCACTTTTGGCATACTATAAAGATGTGGATACAATAGCTATTCAAAATATTGACATATATAGCCAAGTTTTGATATACAGAGCGCTTTACACAAATCAATTACAAGGTAAAAGAAAGTCGAACGTCGGTATTCGAAGAGCACCTAATCGTGTGTGTTTGACCGAAACCGTTCAGAAACAGATGAGTAACAAGTTAAGTTGGTTTTTATCAGCAATATCACTAATATGACATGTTATTTTATTTAAAAAAAACATACATATATGAATCAACAAAATATACAAATATACTTAACTGTCTTTGATATTATCCCTAATAATCTTAATTTTGACAAATATTATCCAGATACCACGATAAGTCAACCCTTTTCCTTCAAAGTTTGTAATAATTACAATTTTTGAAGGAAACGGTTCGAAATATTGAGTTGTCTTAAAAATGCATCCATTAGTGTTGTAATGAAAGGCAGCGCCGTAATATCGAATTATTGTATTTTCTTTCTGCAATGTAACACAGTTAATGATAACTACATGTAATACACATGCACTTGGTTTCTCTTTCACATGTACATGCTTTGACATTTGATCTTTCGTCTCTATAATTATAAGGAGTTGTTTTCATATTCAAATCAGCGAGTGACAAAAGCGTATCGCATAGTGAGCAGGGATAATAGAGCTGGCTCGAACTGTCACCATATTGTGCTGTACATCATGTAAACCCTTTGGTCACGGGATCTTCATCTTCCATGTATAAGATATATGGCACTTTCATAATCTTGGATGAACCGGGTTCACCTCTCAACAAACATAAACCACCTACAAGAAATATTCAAAACATTATGATCATCAAGTCAGATCATCGCACCAGTGTTAGAATATGGACAAACCTGTATATGTGTTATGCGCAGTGGCGGGGAATCATGTTTCCCCCATAATAGTATGTGCTACCCAGGTCACCAATTATTTGCATTAGGTGAAATATCATACTATTCTGCAGTGTAGTGGGGAATACCACATTTTGTTTTCTTTTTAGGTCAAAGTACTTTAACTTTGTCCAGGGATGACTGGATTTCGCAAATGGTAAAAATGTTTTAATTTCTCCTAGGTTCTACAAATGTTAGATTAATGAACAATTAATTCAGTGATTTAACACACATTTTTCATTCATTACAATTCGAATCCGTCGGTCATGGTCGTTGAGCACTTCAAAGCGAAATCAATATCGCCATAGCGTGTTCCTACTCATCAGACTTTGTTAAACATTTGTCTCGGTTTTGTTCTTTTATCCATTTTCTCGATTAAATAGTTTATGTGACACCTTGCGCGCACACACACACCATACACATACACACATTTTGTTTTGTTTTCATGTGATTTTTATTCCTCCAAATTATATACATATGACATTTGCAAGTGAATATACATAAACAATATAATTATATTGTCTTATTCATAAGCAGAGAGCAAACTCTTGCAGTTTAGATGGAAGATAAAGTATAATTAATTACCTTACAAACATTAACAACTCTAGGTACAATATTATGGATGTATTTCATGTATTCTATGTATTTTATGAATGACTTTGTATTTTATATATGACTTTGTGTTTCATGTATAATACATGTATGTGTGTGTGTGTGTGTGTGCGTGTGTGTGTGTGTGTGTGTGTGTGTGTGTGTGTGTGTGTGTGTGTGTGTGTGTGTGTGTGTGATTATTTTAACATCAAAACGATTATTGACATTTATAATGCTAAACCAAGTGTATGGAAAGGGGATTCAGGGTTGATAAAATTCGTTGAGGTCAACGTTATGTTTATGTTACAATGTTTATATAATATGTTTGGGATGCGAATATAAGGACAATTTCTGATTTTTTTACTACAACTTACAACAAACCTATTATTTGCAGGTATGGGATTGGCAAAATAATTATGATCATATAAAAAAGGAAATCCAATAACCATTTACCCAATTAACTCGCCCATATCGCAGTAGAGTAAATGTTTAAAATAGCTGCGCTATATTTTCATTATTTTAATTGCCTCTACTTTGTACTTCCCAATGAATAATGTGATACAATAATTACAAAAAGTGATTTGCACGAACGTGATGAAAAGGTTACCTATTATGGGAATGGGGGCAACGTTGGCGTGTACATGAAAAAAACCCCAAAAAACTTACAAACATTTACCGCAAAGATGGAATGTGTTTTTCATTATTTAAGTCCAAAGTCGACATACTGACAAAAGGTAATACGGGGAAATAAGTTTCATTGTACTGTTTAAAGATAGATTAATAAACGGGTGTGGTTCTCTCGGATTGGCTGATTTTCCAATGGACCTGTGTTGCACGGTCATCGATATTGGGGGTGGGGGGGGGGGGGGGGCAAGGAAGGGAAATACCCCCCCCCCCCCCCCCACCCCCGTTCCCTGGCTTTATGATTCATGCATCATAATATACCAACCCCTAGCAGTGGGAGGAATAAGTGTATACATGCATACTTTATTCACTCTACAGCCCCCTATTAACAGACATTACTCCTCTTTAACCTTGTACCTCGATCCTCACCATCCATGTCTGAGTTATCTCTGGTAAATCTTTCATTTTACATTGTATTATGTTGTTCAGTGGTGTAGCGTAGTTGACCTGATTTTGGGGTGGGGCACGCGAGTAATTGGGCGCACACTTTAAGAACATCCTTAGTATTTTCTCACAGACTTTTATCCCGTAGCTATCTCACGGTTGTTATCAGTACATCAGTCATGCTTCGCGCCATTTCGGTCATGGGTGCACGTATGCCCCCGCCTGCACAGAACCAGGATGTTTTGCATTTCATTGTGGCCGATAGACAGGTCACGGTTAAACGGAGCATCTTAACAAAGTATTATTCATAAATCACCGTGGGAACCTCATTAATTTGCACTGCTCCCTTCCCTATTGTTGTGTATCACGCACTTTCGTAATGTATACTTTTCCAGTGGAGTCAACGACAGAATGACAAATGGGGAGTGGGAGGGGGGGGGGGGGGAATTGTGCCCTCACCCCTCTGCGGATTACAAATAGCAAACTCTGCTCCGCTGGATGGAAATCTTTATCATTATGGTCACAGCCCAGTGGCGTACCCAGGATTTGTTTAAGGGGGGGGGGGGGGGGGGGGTGGGGTCCGTTGAACATTTTCGAAGCAGAGACTGAGGATTGTCAACATTTTCGAGGTCGAGACCAACTACAAGTTGTAAAGAGCAGGTTGACACGGGAGGGGGGGGGGGGGGGTTTCCCAAAACAGTCATTTTTTGGTCAAAGGGGGGGGGGGGAGATTGAAAGCGACCCCCCTGGGTAGGCATATGTCACAGACTGACTCGACTTTTCTTATGTCACAGGCAAAATGATATCATATTTGCTGGTATCAAGCAACACACCCATATTATAAGTTAAACCCCAAATATTTTAGAAGCATGCGTGGGGAAAGATGACACTATTCAGCATGTAAAGAGGTATTTCAGCTATGTTGACATTTTTGTTATCGACTATTATGTCAGTGTAGTTGACATTATCCTCCACTGCGATAATAGTATGTGCGCATGTATCATAACAAAATAATGCAGTCAAAAAACTTATATTGCCTTGTTTTATCCAGTTTTCTGACATACGGCTTACTGCATGGAATGTTTGTTGGTTTGTTGAATTTAATTCAATTTCACATTTATTGGTAAATTTGCCATTAAAAACATTATAAAGGAATATACAAAATATAAAACAAAGTGTATAGGGATCACATCTAGGTAAGCCAAAAGCTTGAGGAGGCAGAGTGACCCCTAGTAAAAACAGAAAAGACAATTATAAAACTAGACATTACATTCGTCAATGTGACGAATTAGGTGATACAAATTACCTTTGACCTTTGACTTAGACCCCTTGAATAATCTTCACCGACACCCCCCCTCCCCCCACGAAAACAAAAATCTCCACGTACATCCCCCTCGAAAAATCTTCACTGACACCCCCCAGACAAATCTTCACCGACACCCCGCCCCACTCGAAAAACATTTTTCTACCTTTCACACCAATATAAACAAGAGTACTCTAAATTGGTTTATAAGTACTTTCCGACTCTAAATTTTATCGTCAATTATTATGTAAATTTTATTTTGTATTCAAAGATGTTCATATTACTATGTTATTTGATTTGTATGTTAAGAATATAATTTGTGGAAATCTTAATAAATGAAATGAATAGGATTCAATGCAAGTCTTCGAGCTATATATATATATGGTTACAGTCCGTTATTCCGAAGGTTCGTTATTCCGAAGGTTCGTTGATCCGAAAATAAAATCGGGTTAGTTATTCCGAAGGATCGTTATTCCGAAGGTTCGTTATTCCGAAGGTTCGTTATTCCGAAGGTTCGTTATTCCGAAGGTTCGTTATTCCGAAGGTTCGTTGATCCGAAAATAAAATCGGGTTCGTTATTCCGAAGGTTCGTTAGTCCTAAAATGAAATAGGGTTCATTAATCCGAACATTAAATAAATACGACGTAGAAAAGAATTTGATTTCTTTTAAGCAATGTTGCCTAAAAAAAATGATTTTGAGCAGTGTGGAAAGGGGATCGATCTTACTCCAATTGCCGTGGCTGCATGGGGGTGGGGGAGAATGGGAGGGAGGCAAAGAGTGGCTTTACAATTCTAGTCAAATTGTATAATAATCATTTGTAACATGTTGTTATACACTGAAATGAATTTCCTCAAAAATGACTCGCCCGCCCCCGCCCCCGCCCCCCACCAGTACGCCAGTGCACACACACACACACACAAACACACACACACACACACACACGCGCACACACACTCGTACATACACACACACAACTCGACGGCAATCCCTATTTCATTTTCGGATTAACGAACCCTTATTCATTTTCGGACTAACGAACCTTCGGAATAACGAACCCTATTTCATTTTAGGACTAACGAACCTTCGGAATAACGAACCCCATTTCATTTTAGGAATAGCGAACGTTCGGAATAACGAACCTTCGGAATAACGAACCTTCTGAATAACGAACCCGATTTCATTTTAGGAATATCGAACCTTCGGAATAACGAACATTCTGAATAAAGAACCATCGGAATAACAAACCTTCGCATTAAAGAACCTTACATTTTCAATTTACATTTCAATTTATTCAGCATTTCCATAAAGACATACATATAAAATACAAACAATAAATAGGAATACTACACAAACAAAAAACAATGAAAATGCAAAGAGATGCAGCAGAAAGGCAGAGCCTTATAAAAAAAAGCTGCATCCTTCATAAAACTATCACCTCAGTAAAAACATTTAAAAAAAAGATTACACGATAATTGCCCTGTCATACTCAAATTCACAAAACACACACACACACACACACACACACAATACATATATGCCTGTAAACAGTATGATTATTGCACAGTTGAATTTCCAAGTAAAAGTTGTTTATACTTTTTCTTAAAAACATTCAAAGATAAACTAGACTTTATATCATTTGGTATTTCATTCCATATTTTTGGACCATTAAAATATATAGATTTTTGAAAAGCTGTAGTCCTTATATAAGGTAAACGATAATTATTAGCACTGCGAGTTTCATAATTATGCACAGTTGAATTTACATCAAAATACATCAAAAGAGACCGGGGAAGTACATTCTTATGACACATATACCTAAATATTGCACACTGGAATTCATATAATTTATAAATATTTAAAATATTGAGGCAAGAGAATAAAGGTGCAGTGTGAGCCAAGTACGAACTGTGGGAAATAATTCGAATAGCTCGTTTCTGTAATTTAAATAATCTATTCATATTTTGGTTACTAGAATTCGCCCATATCATGATGCAATAATTCAAATAAGGTGATACCAGTGTATTGTACAACATTAACAAAACTTATTTAGGTAAAAATCTTAAATTATTCATAATTCCAATATTTTTTGACAGTGTATTGCAGATAACACCAGTGTGCTCATTCCATTTAAGTTTATCATTTATCATTATTCCCAAAAACTTTAGGCTATTTACTCGTTTTATTTCAGTGTCTTTAATTTTAACAACAATATTATTTTTGTCTACCTGCATATTTGTAAAAACCATAAAGTTTGTCTTATCCAAATTCAAGACTAATTTATTATTTGATAACCAATCTATAAGTTTATCAATTTCATCATTAAAGTAATTTTGTAAATATTACATGTCCTTATGCGACATAAAAACACTGGTATCATCTGCAAAAAGAATACAATTTAAAACATCTGAAATATTGCACATATCATTAATATAAACAATAAATAATAAGGGACCAAGTATTGAGCCCTGAGGCACTGCACATCTAACAGTCATAAACTCAGATTTAATATTGTCTAATTCCACGTACTGTTGTCGATCATATAAATAATTATAAAACCATTTCCATGTGACTCCTCTTATTCCATAACTGTGTAATTTAGAGAGTAATATTTTATGATCCAAGGAATCGAACGCTTTACTCAGATCTAAAAAGAGTCCAATCATAGTTTCTTTATTTTCTAATGCTGTCAAAACTTTGTTCATAAATTCAATTAAAGCTGAGGATGTGGAGTGCCCTGGTCTAAATCCATATTGATTATTTGTGATAATATTACAATTTTCTAAAAATTCATATAATCTCACATGTATAACTTTTTTCAAATATTTTTGAGAAAGCAGGCAACACAGATATGGGACGATAATTTGACATATTTTCTTTAACACCTTTTTTATACACAGGAATAACTTTAGCAATCTTAATTTTATCCGGAACTATGCCTGTCTATATGGATAAATTTATTATTGCACACAATGGAACACAAATAATATGAATAACTTTTTTATAAGGGCAATATCAACCCCATCAAAACCTGGACTTTTTCCATTTTAAAAATTGCATGTTATATTAATAATTTCTTTTAAAGTACAAGGTTTAAAAAAAGCAGTACTATCATTTCTTTCAATATATTGCATAAAATTTCCATTATTATTGCACGAAGAGGCTAATTTAGGACCCACTTCAATAAAATACTTATTAAACGTATTTGTGATTGCATCTTTCCCTATGATAGTTTCATTATTGCACGTCATTGAATTTGGCAACACTTAAGATTTAGATCCTGATCCCAATATATTATTAATAAGTTTCCACATTGATTTTATATTTCCCATAGCCGATTCAAATTTCATTATAAAATACTTATTTCTTTTTCGTTTAATTTGTTCATTAACCTTGTTTCTACATTTTTTATATTTATTCCATCTATAATCTGTTTTATTTTTCAAATATTTCTTATACAATAAATGTTTTTTTTTTACTAATTTTACGAAGATTATTATTAAACCATGGATTATTATGGTACTTACTATTAACATTGATAACTTTAATAGGGAAACATTCATCGTATATTGTGAGAAACTTATACAAAAAATAATCATATGCTTTATTTGCATCTAAAGTATTCAAAGTCCAAGAAGCATTTTGGATTTCATGTACAAAACATCCAATATTTTCCTGATTTATTTCACGTTTACTAAAAGATTTAGTCTTAGGTACACTTTGAACATATAATTCAGATATAGCATACACAGGGAAATGATCACTGACATCTATTAATAAAACACCCGAATATGTTTCGTTAAGAACATTTGTAAATATATTATCTAACAAAGATGCAGAGGTACCTGTTACACGTGTTGGTATATGAATAAGGGGGTATAATGAATTAAACATACAAATATCTAAACAATTTATTCACATTTTGGCAAGAAGACACTAATAAATTAAGATTAAAATCACCTAAAATATATAAATATTTATTTTCATTATTTACAAGATTTAAAATTTCACCAATTTTATCAAAAAATAATGGCAATGATTGATTTGGAGGTCGATAAATAACACCAACAATCACATTTTTATTAAAATTAGTAATTTCTAGAAATAGAGATTCAATAAATGCTGTATTTATGTCCAAATCGCTTCTAGCAAAGACACTACAAGCGGAAGACTGGACACTGCGCCGGTTTTGTACAGCGATCAATGAAACGCTGAATTTCGTACATGGGGAAGGGCGCCTCCTAGCGTTGAGTAAGTAAACTTCTTGTTGTTTTCGCGCGTAGCCATTGAAGACACAATAGGGAACTGGTAGTGAAGTATCAAATTCCTTCTTATTTTTGCTTTTTTATCTCAAAATGTATACCAAATATTAAAAGGAGTTTGTTTCTAAGTTTGTCTGTTTACAGGTGAACATTTCCAAGAAATATTTAATAGTAGACATGCAGAATCAACATTCACGTAGGCCTACAAGTTTCTTTGCTTGATGTTAAAAAAGAACTCATGTACATCATCAGGATTGTTGCTGTTACCTGTGTCATGGTTTGAAATAAATATAGTAACATTTATTTGAATACCTCTTTTCTCTTTATATGAAGAATTGTTGTTAACAAGAGTGTCACATCCGAAACACAAGCATTTTGTTAACTGTCACATCGGAAATGCGATGCCTCAAAAAATCCAAGTCAGGGTTAAAGTCATGCAGGAAATCTGGTTCCTCTTTTTACTTTCTTCTCCAAATTCGCAGATTATAATGTTCACTTCTCATTTTCTATGCAAAAAACTACAGAACATAAAAAAAGAAAAAATAATTTATGCAGGATTTGAAAATTTTCATCTTTGTTGACAAATTTGCTAAAATAGCAGAAATATCAAAAAAACAAGTGTGCCTTATGTCTGCATATATTTCAAGTTCACACTTCTAGTAATCTAAATCCAGATATCCACATGGACAGGAGTCAATTTCATTTAATTTTTTGTCCCTAGTTTGATTTAAAAACATTTCATTCACCATGGATACATAATTGAAATATGAAATTTTATGTGAAAATGTTTTTAAATCAAACTAGGGACAAAAAATTAAATGAAATTGACTCCTGTCCATGTGGATATCAGGATTTAGATTACTAGAAGTATAAACTTGAAATATATGCAGACATAAGGCACACTTGTTTTTTTGATATTTCTGCTATTTTAGCAAATTTGTCAACAAAGATGAAAATTTTCAAATCCTGCATATCTTCTTTTTTTTTTATGTTCTGTAGTTTTTTGCATAGAAAATGAGAAGTGAACATTATAATCTGCGAATTTGGAGAAGAAAGTGAAAAGAGGAACCAGATTTCCTGCATGACTTTAACTTGACTTGGATTTTTTGAGGCATCGCATTTCCGATGTGACAGTTAACAAAATGCTTGTGTTTCGGATGTGACACTCTTGTTAACAACAATTCTTCATATAAAGAGAAAAGAGGTATTCAAATAAATGTTACTATTTTTATTTCAAACCATGACACAGGTAACAGCAACAATCCTGATGATGTACATGAGTTCTTTTTTAACAGCAAGCAAAGAAACTTGTAGGCCTACGTGAATGTTGATTCTGCATGTCTACTATTAAATATTTCTTGGAAATTTTCACCTGTAAACAGACAAACTTAGAAACAAACTCCTTTTAATATTTGGTGTACATTTTGAGATAAAAAAGCAAAAATAAGAAGGAATTTGATACTTCACTACCAGTTCCCTATTGTGTTTTCAATGGCTACGCGCGAAAACAACAAGAAGTTTACTTACTCAACGCTAGGGGGCGCCCTTCCCCATGTACGAAATTCAGCGTTACACAAAATCCCCGAAGTGTCCAGTCTTCCCCTTGTAGTGTCTTTGCTTCTAGCAGTACAATTTAAATCATTTCGTACATACATGCCAACTCCACCACCTCTTTGATTTTCTCTTCCATGTGCAAACAAAGTGTAATTATCAATATTATATAAAGGATTTGCATAATTTAACCAAGTTTCTGTAATACCAATAGTACAAAATTGCATATCAAGGCTCAAAAGAACAGACATTAAATTATCATAATTTGCTCTTAAACTCCTACAATTAAAATGAATGGTAGAAAAGCTGGAATGTTGTATATTTCCAGATCTTCTTTAAAATCATGAAATTCTTCCGGGGTATAGGAATTACATGAACCAAGATTATTATTTGGTGGAGATAAAATATCAAATACAGCAGACAAATTTTCTAATGATGACATCAAATTAACATAATCTTCTCTAACAGGCATTTTTCACCAAACTCTCACATACAAACAAACACAAAGGGCAAAATCAGATAGGCAAATAAACACAATCAAACATCAGCTAGCTGATGTAGGGTTCGTTACTACAAAAATATACTGTAAAAATGGAGTTCCGCACAGGAGAAAATAAAAATACAACTAGCAGTTTCAAAGGGATTTGAGATCATCGGTTGATCTGATGAGTTTTTGTTCCCTTTCAACATAGCAATGATTCGTCCATCTTTGCTCCAAGCTGTATGGATACATAATTGAAATATGAAATTTTATGTGAAAATGTTTTTAAATCAAACTAGGGACAAAAAATTAAATGAAATTGACTCCTGTCCATGTGGATATCAGGATTTAGATTACTAGAAGTATGAACTTGAAATATATGCAGACATAAGGCACACTTGTTTTTTTGATATTTCTGCTATTTTAGCAAATTTGTCAACAAAGATGAAAATTTTCAAATCCTGCATATCTTCTTTTTTTTTTATGTTCTGTAGTTTTTTGCATAGAAAATGAGAAGTGAACATTATAATCTGCGAATTTGGAGAAGAAAGTGAAAAGAGGAACCAGATTTCCTGCATGACTTTAACTTGACTTGGATTTTTTGGGGCATCGCATTTCCGATGTGACAGTTAACAAAATGCTTGTGTTTCGGATGTGACACTCTTGTTAACAACAATTCTTCATATAAAGAGAAAAGAGGTATTCAAATAAATGTTACTATTTTTATTTCAAACCATGACACAGGTAACAGCAACAATCCTGATGATGTACATGAGTTCTTTTTTAACAGCAAGCAAAGAAACTTGTAGGCCTACGTGAATGTTGATTCTGCATGTCTACTATTAAATATTTCTTGGAAATTTTCACCTGTAAACAGACAAACTTAGAAACAAACTCCTTTTAATATTTGGTGTACATTTTGAGATAAAAAAGCAAAAATAAGAAGGAATTTGATACTTCACTACCAGTTCCCTATTGTGTTTTCAATGGCTACGCGCGAAAACAACAAGAAGTTTACTTACTCAACGCTAGGGGGCGCCCTTCCCCATGTACGAAATTCAGCGTTACACAAAATCCCCGAAGTGTCCAGTCTTCCCCTTGTAGTGTCTTTGCTTCTAGCAGTACAATTTAAATCATTTCGTACATACATGCCAACTCCACCACCTCTTTGATTTTCTCTTCCATGTGCAAACAAAGTGTAATTATCAATATTATATAAAGGATTTGCATAATTTAACCAAGTTTCTGTAATACCAATAGTACAAAATTGCATATCAAGGCTCAAAAGAACAGACATTAAATTATCATAATTTGCTCTTAAACTCCTACAATTAAAATGAATGGTAGAAAAGCTGGAATGTTGTATATTTCCAGATCTTCTTTAAAATCATGAAATTCTTCCGGGGTATAGGAATTACATGAACCAAGATTATTATTTGGTGGAGATAAAATATCAAATACAGCAGACAAATTTTCTAATGATGACATCAAATTAACATAATCTTCTCTAACAGGCATTTTTCACCAAACTCTCACATACAAACAAACACAAAGGGCAAAATCAGATAGGCAAATAAACACAATCAAACATCAGCTAGCTGATGTAGGGTTCGTTACTACAAAAATATACTGTAAAAATGGAGTTCCGCACAGGAGAAAATAAAAATACAACTAGCAGTTTCAAAGGGATTTGAGATCATCGGTTGATCTGATGAGTTTTTGTTCCCTTTCAACATAGCAATGATTCGTCCATCTTTGCTCCAAGCTGTATGGATACATAATTGAAATATGAAATTTTATGTGAAAATGTTTTTAAATCAAACTAGGGACAAAAAATTAAATGAAATTGACTCCTGTCCATGTGGATATCAGGATTTAGATTACTAGAAGTATGAACTTGAAATATATGCAGACATAAGGCACACTTGTTTTTTTGATATTTCTGCTATTTTAGCAAATTTGTCAACAAAGATGAAAATTTTCAAATCCTGCATATCTTCTTTTTTTTTTATGTTCTGTAGTTTTTTGCATAGAAAATGAGAAGTGAACATTATAATCTGCGAATTTGGAGAAGAAAGTGAAAAGAGGAACCAGATTTCCTGCATGACTTTAACTTGACTTGGATTTTTTGGGGCATCGCATTTCCGATGTGACAGTTAACAAAATGCTTGTGTTTCGGATGTGACACTCTTGTTAACAACAATTCTTCATATAAAGAGAAAAGAGGTATTCAAATAAATGTTACTATTTTTATTTCAAACCATGACACAGGTAACAGCAACAATCCTGATGATGTACATGAGTTCTTTTTTAACAGCAAGCAAAGAAACTTGTAGGCCTACGTGAATGTTGATTCTGCATGTCTACTATTAAATATTTCTTGGAAATTTTCACCTGTAAACAGACAAACTTAGAAACAAACTCCTTTTAATATTTGGTGTACATTTTGAGATAAAAAAGCAAAAATAAGAAGGAATTTGATACTTCACTACCAGTTCCCTATTGTGTTTTCAATGGCTACGCGCGAAAACAACAAGAAGTTTACTTACTCAACGCTAGGGGGCGCCCTTCCCCATGTACGAAATTCAGCGTTACACAAAATCCCCGAAGTGTCCAGTCTTCCCCTTGTAGTGTCTTTGCTTCTAGCAGTACAATTTAAATCATTTCGTACATACATGCCAACTCCACCACCTCTTTGATTTTCTCTTCCATGTGCAAACAAAGTGTAATTATCAATATTATATAAAGGATTTGCATAATTTAACCAAGTTTCTGTAATACCAATAGTACAAAATTGCATATCAAGGCTCAAAAGAACAGACATTAAATTATCATAATTTGCTCTTAAACTCCTACAATTAAAATGAATGGTAGAAAAGCTGGAATGTTGTATATTTCCAGATCTTCTTTAAAATCATGAAATTCTTCCGGGGTATAGGAATTACATGAACCAAGATTATTATTTGGTGGAGATAAAATATCAAATACAGCAGACAAATTTTCTAACGATGACATCAAATTAACATAATCTTCTCTAACAGGCATTTTTCACCAAACTCTCACATACAAACAAACACAAAGGGCAAAATCAGATAGGCAAATAAACACAATCAAACATCAGCTAGCTGATGTAGGGTTCGTTACTACAAAAATATACTGTAAAAATGGAGTTCCGCACAGGAGAAAATAAAAATACAACTAGCAGTTTCAAAGGGATTTGAGATCATCGGTTGATCTGATGAGTTTTTGTTCCCTTTCAACATAGCAATGATTCGTCCATCTTTGCTCCAAGCTGTCTCAACTTTGCTGTGTTTTCTTGCTTCATTCAGCAGAGCTTGTTTTTTTTGCGGTCAGATCTTCAACTATCACTATCTTTGTTCCTTTCAACTTCCGTCTGTTTTTGATAATCTCCTCACGCTTTCTGTACGATTTCAGCTTCACTATGATGCCCCTCGGTCTAGCCCCTCTCTGCGAAGTCTCCTTCTTCTGCCCCACTCGGTGGCTTCTTTCAATATCTTCTATTGACAGCTCTATCTGCAGAGTCTCCCTCACCACTTCGAGAACAATGGTGTCGGTGTTTTCTTTGTTCTCCTCAGGACAGCCGAATAGTCGCACACAATTCCTTCTCGAGTACTGCTCCTCGGCATTCAGTTTCAGGTCGATGCCACTAAGTTGGTCATTGTGTCTGCTTGTTGACTGGTTCAGGTTGTTGATTTCTTTTTTAATCTGAATATTCTCAGTTTGCAGGTCCATGATCATAGCCTCTTGTTTTTCAATCGTTTCAGCCATTGATTTGATTTTCTTGTCCACCGCATTCTCCACGCGATAAATGAGAGATCCACTCTTTAACAGGTCTTTTATGACTTCCTGGACAATGGGAGTAGTGGATTTCTCCTTTGGTTGAGTTTGAGATCTGAGATCTGGCATTGTGACTGGTACAAAAGGAATTAACTGGTTACAAAGGATTCAAAATGATGAGATCCGAATAGTGAGGTAGTTCAACTTAAAGATGAGAAAATAGTATGTAGCAGCACGAAAATGAATCCTTGGGACTAACAGGTTGGAGTAGTATATAGTCAGGCCAGTGAGCAGATATTAAAAAGTTGTTAAAATTTCACCTTTGCATCTCCATCAGTTTTCAAAATACTCCTGTAAGGCTCCTTTGTATAAATCACAGTCTTTACATAATCAATAAACTAGATTGTCCTTGAAAGTTCAATACAAATTGCAATTTATCAGCAGCAACTTTCCTTCGGATTAAAGAACCTTCGGAATAATGAACCTTCGGAATAACGAACCCGTTTTTATGTTCGGACTAACGAACCTTCGGAATAACGAACCCGATTTCATATTAGGAATAGCGAACCTTCGGAATAACGAACCTTCGGAATAATGCAACAAATGTTCGGATTAACGAACCCTATTTCATTTTCTGATTAACGAACACTCAGGTATAGGAAATGTGCGTGTTCGGAATAACGAACTTTCGGAAAAACGAACCCGATTTAATTTTAGGAATATCGAACCTTCGGAATAACGAACCTTCGGATTAAAGAACCATCGGAATAACGAACCTTCGGATTAAAGAACCTTCGGAATAACGAACCTTCGGAATAACGAACCCGTTTTTATTTTCGGCCTAACGAACCTTCGGAATAACGGACCCGATTTCATTTTAGGAATAGCGAACCTTCGGAATAACGAACCTTCGGAATAATGCAACAAATGTTAGGAATAACGAACCCGATTTCATTTTAGGAATATCGAACCTTCGGAATAACAAACCTTCGGAATAAAGAACCATCGGAATAACGAACCTTCGGAATAACAAACCCGATTTCATTTTGAGAATAGCGAACCTTCGGAATAACGAACCTTCGGAATAACGAACCTTCGGAATAATACAACAAACCCCTTTTTTATTTTCGGACTAATGAACCTTCGGAATAACGAACCCGATTTCATTTTGAGAATAGCGAACCTTCGGAATAACGAACCTTCGGAATAACGAACCTTCGGAATAATACAACAAATGTTCGGATTAGCGAACCCTATTTCATTTTTGGATTAACGAATACTCAGGTATAGGAAATTTGCGTGTTCGGAATAACGAACCTTCGGAATATCGAACCCGATTTCATTTTAGGAATAGCGAACCTTCGGAATAACGAACCTTCGGAATAAAGAACCATCGGAATAACGAACCTTCGGATTAAAGAACCTTTGGAATAACGAACCTTCGGAATAACGAACCCGTTTTTATTTTCGGCCTAACGAACATTCGGAATAACGGACCCGATTTCATTTTAGGAATAGCGAACCTTCGGAATAACGAACCTTCGGAATAATGCAACAAATGTTAGGAATAACGAACCCGATTTCATTTTAGGAATATCGAACCTTCGGAATAACAAACCTTCGGAATAAAGAACTATCGGAATAACGAACCCTTTTTTATTTTCGGACTAATGAACCTTCGGAATAACGAACCCGATTTCATGTTAGGAATAGCGAACCTTCGGAATAACGAACCTTCGGAATAACGAACCTTCGGAATAATACAACAAATGTTCGGATTAACGAACCGTATTTCATTTTCGGATTAACGAACACTCAGGTATAGGAAATTTGCGTGTTCGGAATAACGAACCTTCGGAATATCGAACCCGAATTTATTTTAGGAATAGCGAACCTTCGGAATAACGAACCTTCGGAATAAAGAACCATCGGAATAACGAACCTTCGGATTAAAGAACCTTTGGAATAACGAACCTTCGGAATAACGAACCCGTTTTTATTTTTGGACTAACGAACCTTCGGAATAACGAACCCGATTTCATTTTAGGAATAGCGAACCTTCGGAATAACGAACCTTCGGAATAATGCAACAAATTTTCGGATTAACGAACCCTTTTTCATTTTCGGATTAACGAACACTCAGGTATAGGAAATTTGCGTGTTCGGAATAACGAACCTTCGGAATAACGAAGCGCACCCATATATATACTATTAATTTATACATCATACATAACTATTCGCTACATGATTATTATAACATATTTATTAGAAACATAACCATGAACAATAATAGAATATTTGCAATATTTGCCATGTTTTAAAAATAATCATAACCTCTCACAAACTCTTCTCTCTCGCTCTAATTATACTATTAATAGTTTATATCTCATTCATTCAACAAGATATAAGGCTGGAATACCAATGAAAATGCATTTCTTGTGTACATAAACATTATAATAATTAACATATGCAATATAATTGTCAATAACATTCATGTATAAAAGTCCTAAGATAGAAATTATATTATCTTACCTAGAAATAATCATTTATCAATTCCATGCACAGTATACTCGATCCCAACTTTGTGATATTCTGAAGCATAATTGATAATCCAATAATCATCGCCACCATCATTAACACGTATAACATAAAATGTTCCGTCAGATATTAGGCTATATTCCAACAATTCGATCGACACCTCCCTACAAATCCTGTAGTATATCTTTACGTGGCCACAGAAGTTGCACGATATATAACAGACGTGCATGGGAACCTCAGGTGGCTAAATATAGGCCTATATTACAAGACGATCAACGTATATGCCATAATCTCTCTGTCACGTTTCTTCTTATAACTGCTAGCATCGAACATAATAATGTTTTTACTATAAAGATGATTTGAATAACGCTTGTCAGCAAGTACAGCCACGAAGTATTAAATATTATATGTACTCAACCCTGATGGACAAATATAACTTTCATAAAATCTGAAATTAGTAAATAATTCAAAAGGGGAAGCATGACTTTAGTACATCCAGTCCACACACACAGACACACACACACACACACGTACACACACACACACACTCTTTCTCTCTCTCACACGCACATACACTATACATACTTAGGGGACGGTATGGTTGGAATTTACCCCCCTCCCATCTGGAGCCCGGTTGAAATTCGTGTTAAAAAAAAACATCACTATAAGAAGCGTGATTATTATTATGGATTTGTTATAAAGATTTAACGTTGAAAATAACAGAAGATGATCGTACTGGCCATTGCCCCCACCCCCCGTACCCAAAAGTGTGGGGAATATATTGCCCATCACCCTCCCCTAATCTATACGCCCGTGAATACTACCCATCGAAACTAATGCTTATCTTTGGGCATCAATCATCTTTCACAAATGTCTTCAGAGAGAGACATGATATATACAGGGGAATTTACATCGTCTGCCTTTTGAGGGATTAAATATTTTAAATGCTAACTCTTTTGAAAGAAGTTGGTCGATAAATGTACGTGTATTAAATCTTTACGAGTGCGTGAAAGCCCCTCAAAGCCGGTATGCCTTTCGAGAAAGTAGCCTGTATTGTAGCCCTTGACGTGAACCATCTTGGTACGCAGTCCTGTTTGAAAATTCCATTGCCTAAGAAAGATATAGCCAGTTAATGAGTTTAACAAAATAGCAGCTATATGATGTCATATAAACCCCTCAAAAAAAGTTCGGAAACTCAACTTTGATCGATTGTATAACTTTTATTGTCAAATTGTATTTGTTCCTTTTAGTGTCATTGCAATGCATGATGATTTCCCTTTAAAATGGTACATTATTTGTCATTCATTTCAAATCAGGGAATACGCACTGCGTTTCAGAATGGAGGACGGTCAGAAGTCAAATGTCGCAAAACGGGCCGAAAGTATTCAGTTGGGAAATTTGACTCTTGTGCCGTATTTTTTAATGTTCAGGTTGTATCGAAGATTGTAGCGTGTTCAAATGATTTAAACTTATCATATTTGGTATCATTTTAAAGCCTATATGTCTATCTTTTCAATACGGTTATGTCCGTAGCAATTGTATTAACAGGTTAAGTATGGTACAGCTGAATATGGGGAGGGCCGAAAGGGAAATGTTGCAAAATGCATTTCTTTTTGTGATATTGAAGGCGTTGCATCGAAAAACGACTATTGGAGGGATGTTTTAGGGTTGTAAATTGCATAATCATCAGTAAATTTAGTATCATGTGAAAGCGTGTTTATTTTTCTTTAAAATCATGTCTCACCTGTAATAATTATGCTGTTGGGGTGTGTGCAGTAAAACCGGATATGGGGGTCTATAAATGCTATGAATTTAAGACCATGGCTTCTTGTTTCAAGATTCCGGTAAGATATTGTTGTATTAAGCATAACTCTATCATCATTACGTTTTGCACTATCGGAAAGCTCGTTAATTTACCTTTAGTATGATGTCTCATTTGCAATGATTATGCTGAATGTGAGTGTGTAATACAAGAAACTCACAAACTTGATGTATTGAAAATGCTTCAAATTTCTCTAAACCTACGCAAACTGGCCAGAACTGGCATATTAGCGCCATCTTCGACCGTGTAGGTATGCCCTTATTACCACGTATCAAACGGTAGAAAGTCGACCTAACAACGTGTCATTTTGAGCCCCATACATTTAGAGGTACTACACACACCTCAAGCACATAACCACTATGAATGGGGCATTATTTCATTGACAAATTAACACGCTTTAACATAATGTTGAATTTCATAATGATTATGTAAAGTAAAGTACTAAGATATCCCCACAAAAGTCGTTTTTGGATGCAACGCCTTCAATTTCACACAATCAAATGCATTTTGCTCACATTTTGCTGTCGATCCTCCCAAATATTCACCTTAATTGTACCTACCCGGCTTTCATAATTATTCCAAGTGAGGTGTCATTGGAAAGATAATTAAACAGGCTTTTGTCTGATACCATATTCAACAGTATCTCTTCATTGACAAGATATTCATCGTCGAAAGAATTTGAACTTGAGAAAGACCGTGATATGGTTGTCAGACCTTCCAACTGAAGTTTGTTGGCGCATTTTGCGACATTTCACTTCTGACTTTCCCCCATTCTCAAGTATATCAGATCTACAACTCATTATCTATCCAATATACAGCGGATAACTGGTCACCGACAAGCGATACAGGCTGCAGATGTGGCAATCGTTTAGCATTCTGACAGCAGATGATGTCCCCACGGTTTTCGGAGCTGCCAGCGGTGGCATTACACCAGTCAGCCAGCCAGTGACTGCAAGGACGGGTTTCTGAAATTCACATACAGCCTCTCCGCATGGGAATGACACAAAAACTTTAGTAGAATATGTCTTGAATCGAAAATCTTCTCTTTTTCTTCCTGTTACTGAGGGTACATAGTCACCATCATCTCCCTTTTCATGTAAATGCATAAAACAAGTCATTAAAAAGGCATAGGCCTAATCGTTACCACGTGCTTCAGACTCATAAACAAAAATTCGTTCCATTCACTGCAGTACCTAATGCTGATCCTGGAATGCGTCACACAAAAATACTTCATTCAACATCACAACCGAATTTGACATCTAACAATTATTCTAATAGCCTAGGCGGGGTGTTTCCTCATGTTTATAATTATGTTCAATAATAATCCGCGTGTTACGGCCAAACGATGCATCTTGACTTCAGAATAGACCGCTTCTGTAATGTATGCAAATATGCGTATGACGTAAGACTCCCCGTTGGCAAGCTTAACAATAGTAACTAGGTCCGGCAAGCTCCGGCAAACTTAGCTTGCCGGACCTAGTTACTATTGTTAAGCTTGCCAACGGGGAGTCTTACGTCATACTCATATTATTTGCATACATTAAAGAAGCGGTCTATTCTATAGAAAACTCGTTTTAAAAGTGCAGGTGAATCTCTCTAGTCTATTGATGAGTAACTAAATTGACACATTTTGCAATTTCAATTTCACGTATAAAACAAAGATAATCGTACATGTACAAACATGTAATATCATTTGAAATGTAATGCCAAATCATCAATAATTTCAATTTTTGGTTTGGTTATGCATGCAACAAACACTTGAATAAACGACTAACACGAGCGTATACCGATGCCATTTAATTACACATTTGCATATGGGCATGATATTATGCGACTGGAAATTCAAAATGGCGACCACCTGTCCATAGCGGCCACTTTTCGCCGGTCTCTTGAGTGGTCGCTATATACAGGTTTGACTGTACTACAATGATTATGACCATGGGTTTGAAATATAAAATTCAATAATTCAATAATGTAACAAGGAGCTTGACCATCTAGCCCTTTATAAACTATCATTAACATCTTAAATTCAATTCTTTGACGTATGGGTAACCAATGTAATTGGGTAACCAATGTAATTGGGTAACCAATGTAATTGGGTAACCAATGTAATTGGGTAACCATTGTGAAAACCTATGTTTGGATGCTAGAAAGCCATAAGTAGTCTTGCTAATTGGCAAATGAAATAATAATAATAATCATGGTGTTAATATGATCTTTTCTATGATGCACTGCAGCTGCATATCAAGAAGGTCCCTAGGAAGGAGAACTTAATTGTGATGGGTGACCTCAACGCAAAAGTAGGAGCGGACAATGGAGTATGGGCACCAACTTTGGGCAAGTATGGACTAGGACAGCTCAATAGCAGAGGGGAGAAGCTTCTAGAATTCTGTATGTTACATGGAATGGCAGTGTGTAACACATACTTCCAACACAAAGAATGTAGGAGGGCAACATGGACTTCCCCGTGTGGACATTACAGAAATCAGATAGACTTCATCATCACCAAATTAGAGAACATCAAGTCTTTCCAGAACTGCAGATCATACTGCTCAGCAGACGTTGGGTCAGACCACAATCTAGTACTGGCAAATGTGAAGTTATCACCTGCAAAGTCTAAGCGAATGAAGAGCCTTCCCAAAAGCTACGATGTTGGCAGACTTAAGACATAGCAGAAGCATTTAAAGCCAGGATTGGAGGTGCCTTTGAACCACTACTTCAGCTTTAGGACACGGATGTAGATGAGCTGTGGATGCAATTTCAAGGAGGAAAGCCAGAATCCTGGTGATGAACAATCCCTCGGCCAACAACAAGAAGAGCTACACAAAACTCAATAAAACGGTCAAGTATGAAGTGAAGAACTGGAAGAAGAAACTCATTGACCCTGAGGTGGAAGAAATGGAAATTGCTCACGCAAAGAACAACAGCCATGAGCTCTTCAAGAAGGTCAAGAAACTATCTGGAGAAAGAGACAAGATGCAACCTGCCGTAAAGAACAAGGACGGCATCTTAAAAACGGCGCCTGCAGAAGGGTTGAAATGCTGGGAAGAACATGTTAGTGGCCACCTCAACACGCAATTTCCAAGGGACGAAAATACTCTTCGGACCATACCCGACCCTCAACCTACAGATAACCCAAGTGACACAAAACCATGAAGACTGGTGGACAGCCGATGAGACAACTCCTGCTCAAAATAATAAATGCAGCATGGCTGGAAGGTAAAACCCCGGAAGACTGGAGCAAGGGCCTCATCACTCCAGTGTTTAAGAAAGCAGACACGCTGGACCCATCCAACTACAGGGCTATAACGCTACTCTCCATACCTGGGAAAGATTTCTGTAGGATGGTCCTCAGGAGAATACAGGGAACCATTGATAATCATCTAACTGAGGAACAATGCGGATTTAGAAGTTGTAGAGGCACCACAGATGCTGTGTTTGTCGTCAGACAGATCATCGAAATGGCCAGAGAAAGAAAGATACCAATCCACTTGAACTTTGTTGAATTTAACTGCGGCATTCGATACTATCTGGAGAGAAGCTCTCTGGAAATGTTTACGTTCCATTGGTGTGGACAAGTCCTTAGTCGACCTTATAGAGAGCATGTACAAACAAAGCAAATGCTCTGTTATGGTGAACGGTAAGATAACCGAATGGTTCGATGTCATAACTGGTGTACGACAAGGCTGCCTCCTCTCCCCAAGCCTCTTTAACCTATTCCTGGAATTTGTGATGAAGGACATCCAAAAACTAGACAGTGGAATACAGATGGGTGACATGCGTACTAACAACATCCGATATGCAGATGACACCACCCTCATGGAACTTGTATTTGAAAACCTCCAAATCTCTACAAGAGAACTGGAAAAGGCATGTAGAAGTTGGGGAATGAAAATCAATGCCACAAAATGCAGAATCATGACAGAGGACCAACAAGTAATCGAGAAAGTGAATACATTTGTCTTTCTCGGCAGCATGGTACCTTCTATAGAAGATGATGTGAAGAGGCGAACAAGACTGGCAGCCTGGGAATTTGGAAGGTTGAAAAGTGCAATATGGTCCAACCAAGATATCTCAAGGACACTCAAAGTCAGGATCTACAGAGCCCTGATCCTCCCTATTGCCACATATGGAGCAGAATCCTGGACCCTCCGTAAAGCAGATAGATCTAAGCTTGAGGTATTTGAAATGAGGTGCCTCCGGACCATCCTTGGGTTTCACCTAATGGACAGAATAAGGAACGAAGCGATCAGGCAGAGGCTGAACATCCCAAGCACCATATGTGAAGAAGTAACAAAACGACGCCTGAAATGGTTTGGCCATGTGGTATGCATGCCGCATCACCGCCTGCCATACCAAGCATTCCAGCATGATTTTGATGCACGCAGACCACGGGGACGCCCTCCTGCGAGATGGAAGGACCAAATTCGAAGCGATGTGGGTCTATCCCTACAAGAGGCAGAACAATTAGCCCAGTATAGATCAGAATGGAGCAGGATTTCTCGTAGGGGAGCAAGGGGACACACCATCCTACGCACCTACGCTCCTAAGTCAAGTCAAGTGTTAATATAGAGCGTTATACAAGGCCTCAGTGCGCTTTACAATTCAAATTATTATAATATACCAGGAGCGCCGATCACGGGGGGGGGGGGGGGGGGGGGATTTCAGGTGGGGGGGGGGGGGGATGGCCTGTATTATCATCCCCCCCCCCCCCCCCCAATATTTGGGGTTCAAAAATATATAATAACATTAAAATTAAGGAGCATTGCCCCCTCTCATGAATGGAAGTTTGTTTACTATAGTCTTCTTTAAACCACTTTTTGATAATGCTAAACTGCCCAAATCCAGAATATTCCGGGGCTGCGCCCCTGGAACCCCCACTAAGGTTATTTGACCCAATACCAGCAATGAACTCAGTACATAGTTTTATTCAGGACAACATTTTCTCATGGCAAATCTTCAGGCAATCTTTGCCCACTGTGCGTTTGCGCTTCGCTCACTAAAATTGGGCTAACTATTCAATAGTTAATTGTATTTCTGGATATTACAAATCCCAAAGCTTCCGGGGGCTTCGCCCCCTGGACCCCCAATAAGCTTTCCAATGTGGGCATCCCTTGACTTATTCTATGCATGGTTCAATCAGGATGATTGCAATCGACAGTATATATCAGGCTTACATTCATCCATACTTGGACAGTGCCCTCGTCATAACAGGATGCTTGCAATGTGCACTTAATAATCTTCCAATTTCTAAACAGCTAATTCAAAAGCCAATTAACTAAAGAGTAGTTAACTCTTTATTAACATATAGACAACATCTTTATATATGGATACTTCAAATCCCAAAGCTACAGGGGGCTCCGCCCCCTGGACCCCCAATAAGCTTCCCAAATGTGGGTATCCCATGACTGATGCTATTCAGGGTTACATCAGAATGCTTGCAATATATGTATCTATCAGGCTAAAGTTCATATTGGACAAAGCTTAGCTCATAACATGATGCTTGCAATGTGCACTCAATAATCTTCCAATTTCAAAACAGCTGAAATCAGAAGCTTTGCCCCTCAGCCATCAAAACCCGGGCACGCTGCTGGGTTGTCGCTTCGCTCCCTCGCCAGAGATGGTCAAAATGACGAATCATCCCCCCCAATGGCAAGAAAAAATCGACGCCCGTGTAATATACACTCTTAAAAAAATAACAATATTATTAAGCTATACAAAATATGAAGATTCAACTTAAATCATAATAAAACATAATCTATCGAAACATATTAAACGGACAGTTGAGTTCTGGTAAAGAGAGTACAGTTTTGGTCAAACTAAATTTAAGTAACAAAAACCTGCACCATTACATTACAAGCTACTAGTTTGTAATGTAATAACTCCACCATGCTCAAAAGGAATACAAAACTACAAACGACTAAGTAAAAAGCCTGTTATCATTCAAAGAGCGGTTCAAACTCAAAATGGCGCTCTCTAAAAACTCATTGATTTCAAACATTTTAAATAAAATATTGTGCATGTGATGGCTTGTAAAAAAAGGTGTTTAAATACAGAGATAATCAACAAATATCAAAACATTATTTTGAAAAGTTTTGAAAGAGGAAGCATTTCAACAACAAAAAATTAACAGTTGGTTCAAAATTATTGAATAATTGTGGGGTCCCACATGTATTACAAATTGTTACGTTTATGGATATTTCAGCCGTTTCTGAACCGATTTTGATCAAATAAAGTTTATTCTGTCATTAAAATATCATGCTTTTTCTCAATATTTCATAATCTCATAAAAAATATTATGTCTAGCGCCCTCTATACCAAAACTCAACTATCCCTTTAAGACAATTCCAAGAAATCTGCAATAACATTAATATAATAATGAGGTGGTTTCTCAATTCTCTATTTTAATTTTAAATAACTTTATACTGTTGATGATAAAGATATGTAACACAATAACTATCAATTGATATCAAATATCTGGATTAAAAAACAGTTTTCAAGAAAACCGAATGTATATTGAAAGGCACATTTGTTTGGATATTACACAGTGCTAGATTTATCAGCTACATGTGTTATAATACATGTATTATCACACCTGCACTTGGTTTCTCTTTCACATGTGCATGCTTTGACATTTGATCTTTCGTCTCTATAACTATAACGAGTTGTTTACATATGCAAATCAGCGAGTGACAAAAGCGTATCGCATAGTGAGCAGGGATAATAGAGCTGGCTCGAACTGTCACCATATTATTGTGCTGTACATCATGTAAACCCTTTGGTCACGGGATCTTCATGTTCCATGTTTAAGCTATATGGCACTTTCATAATCTTGGATGAACCGGGTTCACCTCTCAGCAAACATAAATCACCTACAAGAAGTATTCAAAACATTATGATCATTAAGTCAGATCATCGCAGCACTGTAATAATATGGACAAACCTGTATATATGTGTTATGCGCATGGGGCGGGGAATCACGTTTCCCCCAAATAGTACGTGCTACCCAGGTGACCAATTATTTGCATTAAGTGAAATATCATAATGTCCTGCAGTGTATAATGGTGAATACCACATATTGGGGGTTTTTTTTAGGTCAAAGTGTAATCCCCTCAGAGATATGCACGGCTCCCAAGTCCTTCACAACAACGAAACTACTGGCTGCCCAAACATAGTATTATTTGGAATATGATAAAGATTTGTTTAATCAACTGTCAATGAACATGTTCAAGTTTTAGCGACTAAAACAACATTTTAATATTCGTTTTCATTTCCTTTATTATTGTGATACGTTTGTCCAAATATTTTCGTTTGAATAATATCACGAAAGCATCACCAAGGCAACGATGTTGGCAGGTACAACTTGAATCATGTCCATACATTGTAGAACAGGCTGCTCCTTAACACACATAAAACCCAAACTGCACAGGGCGATTGAGAAAGGCTAATATACACTGTCGCTATTAAGTTTTTGGAAAGCGCTTAGAGATAATTTTATATTAGGCGCTATATAAATCAAATATATTAGTATTATTATTTCTTTTTGAGACCCAGACTCATTTTATTTCCAATTTTAACGCCACAGTCATCATTTTGGACTAAGTGTTTAGCTTTGTGATCCGTTTTAGCTTTTTCGGCTTCTTATTTTTATGTTATTTATTCAGTTTATTGACAATATAAAAAACCAGCCAAATGAAAACAGAAAGGCAGAAGCCCAAACAAATGTCTGCTTCCCTAGTTACACATTTAAAATCAATAACAGCAACAAGTATATAAAACAGTATATGCTTATTGCATAATAATATTTAGAAATTTACAATTAAAACATATTTGAGAATTATTATTATATTTTATTTTCTCGTCATATATGTTCCGTGTTACATAATTATAATGTAATAGTGCGATATAAGTGTATGTATTTTATATTGCAATGTAAATAAAAAAAGATCTAGTAACATTTCTAAAATATATTTTGGATAATTATAACCATGATAAATGTATACAAAGTCAGTCCAATGGGTAAGCCTTCCTCCCACCTCCCTGGTTAGCCAATATCTAACTTTACATTTTCGCTCATTACCCGGTCATATGACATTCATTTACCCTGGAATGTTCACACATCACTCAGTGGACATGTAACCATTTGACAGTTTTTTCACATGCCAATAAATTGACTAGATCCCTTTAAATGTAAGTTAATATTCGTTAACGGTATTTGCCATTTCATGTTGTAACAGCTAGGGTAATGTTAAAGCGTTTTGTCATACGTTCAATAAGTTTCGTAATACTTGAACATTTGTATTTACAGTGCAAACAAATCGTGATCCTTGTTTGGTTTAAATGTTATATTTACAGATTTTATGATCTTTGTTTCTATAAATGAAGTTTACTTTGAGAAATCATAAGGTATATATCTTCTTCTTCTTCGCCTTCCTCTGCTTACTACAAAACACCTCAAAACACTACAAATGCTCAAATGTGACCTTACATCACAAAACGACCAATAAGTCGGGAAAAATGTTTGTGCTAATTTTGATTTAACATTAAAATAGAAGCCATGACCTTTAAAATGGTATATAATTTGTCATATTTGGACTAAGCAAACCCTTTTAAAATGAATGCCAAAGATATGGAATATGGCTAAAGCTTTTTTTAAATAAGGGAGAAACGGGCCGCTTAAAAGAACAGTGTATATTCACGCGCTGTAATAGGATCACATTTATTAAATGAAAAATTAATATTTAAACATGATTTCTGACGCTCAAAATTTCTCAGAAGGTAGACTAAGATATGCTTATTCAGGAAATACCAAAATCCTAAATCTCATCTTTTGAACAAAATTTTACTATTTTTGCTAATAAAAGAGAAACTACCACAGCGACATAACGGTCGTTTTGTGGTGTAAGGTCACAAATACACATTCACGCAAGACTTTGTAATCAACATGTACACATCATAATGCCTAAATATGTGTAAAACTATGCCTATGATATGTTTTTGTCGATGATATTTCAGAGAAATTACTGTTTATCCTTTTCATTTGATATGGCCATTAGTAGCCTACTGTGACAAACAAATATGTAATTTTGACAGTTTAGTTCCTCGTTGAATGTATTTGTATTATTTTGTGCAATTGAACGATACGCCCATTGAGGGCGAGTATTATCTGTAATCGCGGGATGTCCACATATGAGTCATCCCTGTTCCACGTCTATCAGCCATAGAGATGTATCTAAATGCATGGTACTATACTACTCTATGGCATCAACAGTCAAATAACATCGAGATAGCGCCCTCTCTCAGCAGATGTGGGGTGTAGACTAAGATTTGTACTATACTATAATAATTACAAGTAAATTGGTTCAGCTCACGCAACGTCTTCGTCAGATACCTCGCGTTCGCACACAGACCTACAGACACAGCTCGTTTATGTCACGCACCAACCCTCTGCTCTGCCACTTCCCCTGCACATGAACAAACATTAGCCGTTAAGAAAGTTGACTGTGAAATCAGCATTTTGTGTGAAAATATCTTTGTTCAACTACCAATTTCGTACTCAGATGAATTGTTTCAAGGATAAACACTAGCCGCTTTAAACTTCCCCCAAAATATGTTCAGATCCAATTAGTTTGAAGTAAAGTTTATAAAATGTTTTGCATTATGTGTAATATTTGTTTTATTATGTAAAGCGCATATGAAATAGTGTCATGGTAATGTGGTGTCCATATAAAATGGCGTCGTGTCCATCTCTCATCCAACGATATGTTGCGTTGTGTGGTACAGTATCCACTCTTTTACTGTTCTGGATATCTCACGCGATTAATAAGTCATATGCTCCTACCAGGCTAGGGGAAGTCAAACCCAATACGTCAAAGCGTGATGCGAGGAATTCACTTTGTTTTTATCCAAAGCACACAACTGATACTAACCACTATCACGAAGTGCTAGAGAAAATGATATTTTTTTCATAATGCATTCTTCGCTTCTAAATCTCTAAATCTACGAAATGTATTTTAGAGAATACAAATAGGGCAACATATGCAGCAATATTACAGTTGTCAATTGTGATTATCTATACATTTTGTCATGGTTATGAATATCCATTTCATACAATTTCGATTCGTATTTTTCCAAACTGACTGATTACATGATTACAAATATAAGCGTCCCCCTCCCACTCACATGCGCACAGACTCTGTTTCTTACGTCTTTGATTCTGCCCGCCCTTTTTCGAGAGGGGGGGGGGGGGGGGGGGGGGGGGTTCTCAATTCTCCAAATAATAATCTTCAATTACTACCTGGTCCATCGAAAGAGGGCGACATACCATTTCCAAACTCTGTCATAATCAATTTAGCATGTTTAGGGACCAGATGAATCTGGACTTCCATCATTACCCAATGTCCCTTACAAATAAACATAATCCTAATTCTCGTCTGTGGGAGGGGTGGGTGCTTATGAGGTAACAAGGAATGTGCAATACTTTATTTTGATAAATTCTCAAATAATTCAATTTCCTGTGAATTGTTTTCCAGTGAAATTCTCACCTCTTTTTAATTCGTTCTTGTATATATCCTTACACTGCTGTGTCTGCATTGTGCATGTTATAATGCAATGATGTCTTAATATTGCTGGACAGAGATGGTTAATACATAGAAACATGTATGTGTATTCATGGACGGCGAGCAATCCATTAAAGACTTGGATGATGAATGAAAAACGCAAAGATGTGTACTTTTTATGGCGTATCTTGCTGTAATTACAATTGCAACACCAATCGCTGAAGTATATATGTTCTTGTTTTTTAGGGAAGACATGGCAATCTATTTCAGTTAAAAGTTAAAGTGGGTTGTTTTAAATTTTAAATTGTCATATGATGGGTCTACGGTTGCTTTTTGAATGTACATATATTACTTGAAGTTGACGGGTGGTTGGTGCTTTCTGTCTTCCTATGAACTCTTTAAAAAGGTTTTTACATTTTTAAAATACATGATTTATGATTGACTTCTGATTGTCTATTGTTTGTTTATTTGCAGTTTGTTGTAACAGAGGATAACTTATTACGAATTGATGTTTGTTTTGGGCATGTTTCATGAAAGGGTCTTATGTTAAGACCATCTTAACTGTCACATGCCTGTCTCTGATCTACGGGCATACGGATGGCGTTTGTTCCGATCACAATGGACAGTTAAGACGGTCTTAACTGTCACATGACTGTGACTGATCTATGGGCATACGGATGGCGTTTGTTCCGATCACAATGGACAGTTAAGACGGTCTTAACTGTCACATGCCTGTCTCTGATCTACGGGCATACGGATGGCGTTTGTTCCGATCACAATGGACAGTTAAGACGGTCTTAACTGTCACATGACTGTGACTGATCTATGGGCATACGGATGGCGTTTGTTCCGATCACAATGGACAGTTAAGACGGTCTTAACTGTCACATGACTGTGACTGATCTATGGGCATACGGATGGCGTTTGTTCCGATCACAATGGACAGTTAAGACGGTCTTAACTGTCACATGACTGTGACTGATCTACGGGCATACGGATGGCGTTTGTTCCGATCACAAAGGACAGTTAAGACGGTCTTAACTGTCACATGACTGTGTCTGATATACGGGCATACGGATGGCGTTTGTTCCGATCACAAAGGACAGTTAAGACGGTCTTAACTGTCACATGACTGTGTCTGATATACGGGCATACGGATGGCGTTTGTTCCGATCACAAAGGACAGTTAAGACGGTCTTAACTGTCACATGACTGTGTCTGATATACGGGCATACGGATGGCGTTTGTTCCGATCACAAAGGACAGTTAAGACGGTCTTAACTGTCACATGACTGTGACTGATATACGGGCATACGGATGGCGTTTGTTCCGATCACAAAGGACAGTTAAGACAGTCTTAACATAAGACCCTTTCATGAAACGGGCCCCAGGATTCTAGACTGGTGTTTTTGTAGAATTGATTCAAATCAGCTCATCGGCTATTCAGAGCATTCACATGTAGTTCCTCAAACATTTATAGTTTCCTTTTAATTATAATTCTTCCATTTTAACTAATTTGTAATACCCCTTTTAAAATATAATTTCCCCTTATAATATTTCTGAAAAACAAGAAAAATTCTCTCAAATCTTCTTTATAACAAACTTAAAACAAAACCGTTTTATGGACTTTTTTCTAGCTGGAACACATACCAGGCAAAATATTCACATATATTTCTATTTGAAAGTGGCATACTTCAAGATACACCTTTTTTCCTACAGGGTATTGCGTGCATACGTTTTGAAAGTATATAGGAATGACACCTCGGAAAATGACTACATATTATATGTTAAATGTACATTTCATTGTCAATTATTAAATGAACTGTTTCATTTGTGTCGTCAACTCTAGATTTTCAAAAGGTTCAATTTTGTAATACATGTCAAGATATCGACTCATTTTTGTTAAAGGGGTTATTCAATTTAGTTACAATGTAACTAAATATTTTCATATAAATATTCCATGTAACATAATATCAATACAGTTGTCTTGGTATCCATTCATATATTATGAACAAATTATTATATTTATGTTTATCATATCAACAATTCTTTTAATGTATGCATCGTTTGTTTATATTTTTATACTTGTTATTGAATTGTAATCTTAATCAATTACGTAGTTGTAGTTTTCATTTAAAATATATCATCTCGTATTAGATGTTTAACGATCAATATAAATGTAATGTTATGTACATGTAGTATCCTTTTTATTCTATACATAGTTTGATCATTTAGACATGTATGAGTAATGTTAGAGTCAATAAATACAAACGAGGGAAAGGAACTGGCTGTATAAATTTACTCTTTCTTACTGCATTGGTTCATTTCAAGGGCGTAGCTACGCTTTGTTCCAGTTGGAAGGGCACAGGTATTCACCCGACAAACAACAAAATGGCTTCATCATCAGGGGCGGATCTAGCTTTTTGCTAAGGGGGGGGGGGGGGGGTTGACCCAAGAACGATCTAGCTTTTTGCTAAGGGGGGGGGGGGTTGACCCAATGACGATGCAGAGCATTGTCCATGAGCCGCGAAGCGGCGATTTAAAAAAAAAATATTTTGAACCCCCGTAAGTGATTTTTTTCTCACTTTTTTCACCGATACATTTTCACTTGGCAGCCCAAGGGGGGGGGGGGAGGGGTTAACCCCCCCCCCCCCCCCTAGATCCGCCACTGATCATTTAGGTGCACAGAAATGTTGCCCCCCCCCCCCCCTCCAAACATGATTCTTATTCGTCCACAAGTATGCTTCTTTTGGTAGGGATCACCTTGGCTACGTAGATATGGGACCCCGCAGCTACGCTACTGCTTCATTGATTTGATTTTGGATTGTGGAATGGATTTTGAGTGTATAAAACAAACGAGGCAACGGAACTGCTTGAACATTTCCTCTTTCTTACCACATTGTTTCATTGCAAGGGTGAGTGTAGACACTGTTCCATTTGGAAGGGCACAGGTATTCACCTGACAAACAAGAAACAAAGGCTTTATCATATTGGTGCCCAACAATATGTTTTCCCTCCAAAACATGATTCTTTTTCGTCCGCAAAAGCATGATTCTTGGGGTACAAACATATTGCGTGGGTGGGGAGGGGGGGGGGGGGGGAGGGGGCATATTTTCCCGGTGCCCCCGTAGCTATGCTCATGCTTCACTGATCTGATTTTGGATTGTGTGATAGATTTTGAGTGTGGGAGTGTCATGGTATGTTTATTCGGGCCTTTGCCTTTCATTGCAAAGGTTCTGGGTTCAATACCCAGCCAAGTATGTCCTGTGTGTTCTTATGCAGGATACTTTGCCATGATAGATGGTTGGCATTTATTTCTTGCTGTAAAGGTCCTGGAAAGGCATGGAATTTGACTAAGAATAAGTTTATGAAACCTGCACCAGTGGATCCTTGTTATAACGTTGAGCTAAGAACCATTACAATTACCTTGTTCTATTTGGGGGAAACACAAAGGAAACAAAATACCAGAAAAATTATCTTGTTACAGTGGAACCTCTTTATAACGAAATCTGTTATAACACGGTATCTGATATAGCGATGCTCTGTCACAGGTTATATGTATTTCATTATTTTGAAGCTGTGATAAAAGTATAATATATAACCAGGTAAATTCAATGGGCCCGAGATGCTCGTTATAACGAGGTTTCACTGTATGTTAGAGCTCTGGTGAACAAGGTTTCACTGTAGTATCTCTTTAAATGTATTTCTTCATGTAAAGGTCATGGATAGTCATGAATAGTTTGACTTGAAAATAAGTGTATGAACGTACAGAATGAACCATGTATCAGTGGAACCTCGTTATAACGTTGAGCTTAGAACCATTACAATGACCTTGTTATATCAGGGGAAAAGCAAATAAATAATTAGAGAATTTGTACCAAAAAACATTATCTTGTTACTGTGGAACCTCTTTATAACGAACTTTGTTATGAGGTACCTGATATAGCGAAGCTTTGTTACAGGTTATATCGATGGATCCAAGGTGCTCATTATCATAGGCGTACCCGGGGGGGGGGGGGGGGGTTGACGAAACCCCCCATCCCCCCTTGACAAAATCCTGGGAACGCCATACTGTTCGTTATAACGAGGTTTCACTGTATCTCTTGTTGAGCCGTATCATGATGGTTCAGATAAATATTAAAACTATAAATTTAACAAAGAGCGTAGTTCTAAAAGGTGTTAATCCAGTTTCCGTAAAATTAAGTGAACGATATGAGTATATAGATGAGCTACGTAGCTATCTATAAATCCAAATTTAAGAACAAATTGCACAATAAAAATAAAAATATGAACCGTTCTTCATATTCCCATAGGCATGTGTAAAAAGTTAAAAAGAAACCTGCTTTTCTCCAAAGTTAAACAAACGGATTTAGCACCTTTTGGAATTAAGCTCTTCAAATTATAGAACTTACATCTAGTACAAGTGTTTCCTATGTGAAATGCATTCTATACAATAGTTATATGCATAACATAACACAGATTTGTAATGGAATCTAATTTAGGGTAGTGTTTTTTTTATTGTTGTTGTTGTTGGTGTATTTTTTTTTTTTTGGGGGGGGGGGGGGGTTACAAATATGCACCAAAGCAATGCTAAATAATAACTATTCTTTTCTTTCAGTATGAGCTGTTGAACTGTTTCATTTGTGTCGTCAACTCTAGATTTTCAAAATGTTCAATTTTGTAATACATGTCAAGATATCGACTCATTTTTGTTAAAGGGGTTATTCAATTTAGTTACAATGTAACTAAATATTTTCATATAAATATTCCATGTAACATAATATCAATACAGTTGTCTTGGTATCCATTCATATATTATGAACAAATTATTATATTTATGTTTATCATATCAACAATTCTTTTAATGTATGCATCGTTTGTTTATATTGTTATACTTGTTATTGAATTGTAATCTTAATCAATTACGTAGTTGTAGTTTTCATTTAAAATATATCATCTCGTATTAGATGTTTAACGATCAATATAAATGTAATGTTATGTACATGTAGTATCCTTTATATTCTATACAAAGTTTGATCATTTAGACATGTATGAGTAATGTTAGAGTCAATAAATACAAACGAGGGAAAGGAACTGGCTGTATAAATTTACTCTTTCTTACTGCATTGGTTCATTTCAAGGGCGTAGCTACACTTTGTTCCAGTTGGAAGGGCACAGGTATTCACCCGACAAACAACAAAATGGCTTCATCATCAGGGGCGGATCTAGCTTTTTGCTAAAGGGGGGTTGACCCAAGAACGATCTAGCTTTTTGCTAAGGGGGGGGGGGGGGGGGGGGTTGACCCAAAGACGATGCAGAGCATTGTCCATGAGCCGCGAAGCGGCGATTTAAAAAAAATATATTTTGAACCCCCGTAAGTGATTTTTTTCTCACTTTTTTCACCGATACATTTTCACTTGGCAGCCCAAGGGGAGGGGGGGGGGGGGGGGGGGGAGGGGTTAACCCCCCCCCCCCCTAGATCCGCCACTGATCATTTAGGTGCACAGAAATGTTGCCCCCCCCCCCTCCAAACATGATTCTTATTCGTCCACAAGTATGCTTCTTTTGGTAGGGATCACCTTGGCTACGTAGATATGGGACCCCGCAGCTACGCTACTGCTTCATTGATTTGATTTTGGATTGTGGAATGGATTTTGAGTGTATAAAACAAACGAGGCAACGGAACTGCTTGAACATTTCCTCTTTCTTACCACATTGTTTCATTGCAAGGGTGAGTGTAGACACTGTTCCATTTGGAAGGGCACAGGTATTCACCTGACAAACAAGAAACAAAGGCTTTATCATATTGGTGCCCAACAATATGTTTTCCCTCCAAAACATGATTCTTTTTCGTCCGCAAAAGCATGATTCTTGGGGTACAAACATATTGCGTGGGTGGGGAGGGGGGGGGGGGGGGGGAGGGGGCATATTTTCCCGGTGCCCCCGTAGCTATGCTCATGCTTCACTGATCTGATTTTGGATTGTGTGATAGATTTTGAGTGTGGGAGTGTCATGGTATGTTTATTCGGGCCTTTGCCTTTCATTGCAAAGGTTCTGGGTTCAATACCCAGCCAAGTATGTCCTGTGTGTTCTTATGCAGGATACTTTGCCATGATAGATGGTTGGCATTTATTTCTTGCTGTAAAGGTCCTGGAAAGGCATGGAATTTGACTAAGAATAAGTTTATGAAACCTGCACCAGTGGATCCTTGTTATAACGTTGAGCTAAGAACCATTACAATTACCTTGTTCTATTTGGGGGAAACACAAAGGAAACAAAATACCAGAAAAATTATCTTGTTACAGTGGAACCTCTTTATAACGAAATCTGTTATAACACGGTATCTGATATAGCGATGCTCTGTCACAGGTTATATGTATTTCATTATTTTGAAGCTGTGATAAAAGTATAATATATAACCAGGTAAATTCAATGGGCCCGAGATGCTCGTTATAACGAGGTTTCACTGTATGTTAGAGCTCTGGTGAACAAGGTTTCACTGTAGTATCTCTTTAAATGTATTTCTTCATGTAAAGGTCATGGATAGTCATGAATAGTTTGACTTGAAAATAAGCGTATGAACGTACAGAATGAACCATGTATCAGTGGAACCTCGTTATAACGTTGAGCTTAGAACCATTACAATGACCTTGTTATATCAGGGGAAAAGCAAATAAATAATTAGAGAATTTGTACCAAAAAACATTATCTTGTTACTGTGGAACCTCTTTATAACGAACTTTGTTATGAGGTACCTGATATAGCGAAGCTTTGTTACAGGTTATATCGATGGATCCAAGGTGCTCATTATCATAGGCGTACCCGGGGGGGGGGGGGGGGGGGGGGCGGGTTGACGAAACCCCCCATCCCCCCTTGACAAAATCCTGGGAACGCCATACTGTTCGTTATAACGAGGTTTCACTGTATCTCTTGTTGAGCCGTATCATGATGGTTCAGATAAATATTAAAACTATAAATTTAACAAAGAGCGTAGTTCTAAAAGGTGTTAATCCAGTTTCCGTAAAATTAAGTGAACGATATGAGTATATAGATGAGCTACGTAGCTATCTATAAATCCAAATTTAAGAACAAATTGCACAATAAAAATAAAAAATATGAACCGTTCTTCATATTCCCATAGGCATGTGTAAGAAGTTAAAAAGAAACCTGCTTTTCTCCAAAGTTAAACAAACGGATTTAGCACCTTTTGGAATTAAGCTCTTCAAATTATAGAACTTACATCTAGTACAAGTGTTTCCTATGTGAAATGCATTATATACAATAGTTATATGCATAACATAACACAGATTTGTAATGGAATCTAATTTAGGGTAGTGTTTTTTTTATTGTTGTTGTTGTTGGTGTTTTTTTTTTTTTTTGGGGGGGGGGGGTTTACAAATATGCACCAAAGCAATGCTAAATAATAACTATTCTTTTCTTTCAGTATGAGCAATCAGACCCAGACGCATGAAATAATTATACACACCTTATAATTTCTTTAGTAGCCGAATAGCAGTGGAGTTTAATTATATCTAGCCAAGAGTTACATACTACACATGAATTATAAACTAATTTTTACAATCAAAGCATTTGCTTATGTGCGTGCACAGTACACCAATAACTATTCTACGTAAAGCTTAAATACAGCAAATGACAAAATATATTTCAGTTGACCATTAGGTAGTTCTATCGCTAGACGAATACCGCTCTTGGAGGGCTGAGGAGCGGTAGTGATTTTTGAGCACTCAATTCTGCCAACTGAGATATGAGCAGAGCAGCGAGGGCAGGAACCAGGGCAGTTAATCTCTCTGGGCCTTGAGGGAAGTAAACACAGCATGGGATTGTTGACAGTAGTAATAAACTGATAAGAATGTGGTGATACGGAAACAAAAATGATAAAATTGATCACCACGATGGTGGAAGACAAGCTAATGGGACAATCACGTCATGCATATTTACACTTTCAGGACTATTACCAAATCATACCAGTCTGGCCAGATACTTCAAAATATTAGATCATGACATTGGTGCTACCATTGTAGATTTATCAACTTTAGTCTAACATTTGATTTCTAATCAGCTTTCATTTTCATAAAGTAGCTGTCAATACATAAAATGGGCATCATTAGGAGTAGTCTATATATATTTACAAGTACAACTAAATAAGATTAAACAAAAGAAGTAAACAAATACTAAACATACTGTACATTCAAAATGTTACACTAAATATTATACATTCAATTAATACACATTCAATACTCGATAATAAAAGGGGTCCAGATAAAAAAAAAATATGATGCTTGAAAGTAGAGAGAGAGAGAGAGAGATAACATAAACAAAACAAATACAGTCAAACATGTGTATAGTGACCACCCACTGGACACAACAAGAAAAGTGGCCACTGTAGACAGGTGACCTCTATAGACAGGTTCTACAACACTGCAGGGAATCACTTTTGGTGGCCACTATAGGCAGGTTGGCTGCTATAGACAGGTGCCCGCTAAGACAGGTTTGACTGTAACTGATACACAACTTTAAATAGTGTAAACTATGAATATGATAAATGTAAAATAGTACAGATTATAATGATATGGAGCAGATACAACAATCAACTAAAACACTGCAAACACGCATCAAATATAAGATAGTTATAGTACGTTTTACAAATTGTTCAGTTTCAGAGAACATTTGTTGGTGTATTTATTCTTAATAGTTGCTCTTATGTATTGATCAAAACTAAATCGAAACATTCATTTGTTGAGGAAAGAAGATATTTACATGTATCACGATTAAATGTGAGTTGTTTTGAAAGTCATACATGTCCACTTGATTACAAACTTATATCAAGCTGGACGATATGTTCATCGTAGACATTTTATAGTAATACATTATAGTTCCATTCATGCATTTATTAGATGAAGACTTTACCGTAATACAATCATATGAACCTGTAGAGTAAATGCATGTACACCGTATAATACTATTAAGCAATATAGGACACAAAGTAAAGCTACTCCAATTCTAAATTTAACACAGTTACACACAACCATTAAAATGCGAATAGTCATAATTGATTTACAACATCAATATTATAAATTCGAACATTAAATAGTAATCTAGGATACAAAAAAGTCAAATGACTTTAACATGTAACATGTATCAAAGTGAAAAAAGTCATTTTGCAGCATACATACATTTACACTACATAATGACTATTGGGTAGTCGGGGATCCAACGACCATCGACTTCAATACAATGTACATAATGTTATCATATTTACAGCACGTGTCATAACAGAGACAAATATTGATAATTGTTTACAACTAATTTGTAACTAAACTCCGCAGTAAACATCTCGAGAAGATAAAGCCATCGTAAATGTATAACCATGCGTATACAAAACATTTAATTGATGTGAACATTTGATAAATGTGTATGTTTCAAAGATAATTGCCTAGGTAAAATTCATAAATATATGAATCATAATTTTACATTAAAAGGTTCATGTGTATTGATGTGTCAAAAGCGGAATCGGCTCAAAAATCTGACGAAGACTGTAGATGACAATAGAACGGACATTTCGGTAATGTACATGTATATTGATTGTGTAAATGTTAAAAGACGAATATTCTACATTACGTGGGCATGACTGTAGCCTTTTTGTAGGGCATATCAGGATAAGGCAAATATACACCTATATCATATAAGCAGAAGTATGTTGCATCAAGTAGTAATTTATACATACATAACATTTTGAAAGTAAATACAATTTTGTTGAATCGTTTGACGCACAATCCACAGTCAGATAAAGACATGAATATGCACATTAATTCATGGTGCATAAATAAGCATGAATATTACATCAACTTTGCAAGAAATACATAAAAACAGTAGGTTTATATTAAAGTATAAGTCTCAATTTACATCAAAAGAATAGGTGAATAAATGACTAAATGACAAATATGATTTTAATGTTCACTATTACGCCTTTGTAGAAATAAGTAAATATTTACAGTCAGTAATGTTGATTTAAGGTCAATTTCACGTAGACATATGGACACAGTTGGTAAAATGGTTTAAATTAACTTTGTATAATTAAGCATACGTAACGAATATGCAAATATAACGCACCAAAATCAGTTCCAAAAATGTGCAATTCTGGTTCAACACCAAGTTTCAAAGTACATTTTATTTACAAAATAATACGTAGGAGCATACCCATTAAATGTTATTACATACAATTTACAAGAACACATAATGTATAGTTATATAATTGGGCATGTTGGTTTAAAACCAAGTAAACACATACGATATGGATGAGATGCAAACAAAGCAAAATCACTCTCCATAACTCGAACTATGTTGTTTAAATTTCAATATACATGAACACTATACTTGTATACCTTTAAACAGCCAATATACCTCATCGTTCAATGTTATAAGAACATATTAACAGTACTTTTCACTTAAAATCCCTTAAAATCACTTACACACTATTTACACTACTATTTTTTAGCAACAACTAAAGTAACACAGTGTTGTTTGTTTGAATTCATTCAGAAAATGTGTGCAAGTCTATTATCATTTGAATAATATTTTCCCTGGATATTCACGGATAAGCATTGTCTGTCGATGCATGCATTAATTGTATTTGTTATGGACTGGATTTTAACAGACCAGGTGCAACCAAATGGCTTGACAGAACTGAATATATAAGTTTCAGCTTCTCCACGAGAATCCGTTCTTCAAATGTTAATATGCTTAAACATAATATGAAGAGCTTAGTTCCAAACGGCGCTAAATCCGCTTTTCATGAAAATTGAGTTAACAATATCAGTTCATTATTAAGCTACGTTGCTATCTAGAAATCAACATTTCAGGACAAATTACACAATCAACATCAAAATATGGAACGATCCATTTTCCCATAGGTATGTGAACAAAGTTTGATAAAGAAACCTGTTTTACTCCAAATTTGAAGGGGAAAAAAAAGTGGATTTAGCGCCTTTTGGAACTAAACTCTTCTGTATACTACTGTAAGAGTGCCATGAAGAAAAAAACATGCTCACATCTATATACATTTCTAGATGAACATTACCCTAACTCTGGTATCATTATTATGCAAATTGTATATGCATTACACTTACACTTGGCTGCCGAAATGGCAATTACTTTCAAAGATGTATACATATTTAAAACATGGTAAGTACTTAAGCATTGTAGTTGATAATTCTAGCTTCGTTTAAACAGTTATATTCATAAATATGCAAATTAGGTCTACAAATGTATTCCTTTCCTCAAAATACCAAATACTCATTGTATATCTCTTTCATAAACCTTCCCTTTCTAGATCAAAAGTTACATCATGTCCCCTTTGAAATTACATAACTGTCTCAGTATAACATCACCAATCCTAAATAATGCTCTACTTCAAATATAATTCCTTCCTCTGTACAGTTCCCGTATGAATAGGTTAAATTCTCTTTTAGATGAAATCAATTTTTCATTGAGTTCCCATGCACACATTTCAAATGCATTGAACTGTTTATGTGTTAGTACAACGTTAATTATATAGAAACTTACAGAGGTTTCAATGTAATAATAACGAACTTTATCCATGCATCCATTAAACTGCATACATTTAAAGAAGGTGATCGATTGTAAACATGTTTCCAATAATACGCTTTACCGGTTATAATGTATGTACACATGTCATAGACAGTAGGTATACATGGCTAATATATCAACAATGATTTAACCTTAACTTGTTTGACACAAATGTAAAATCGACTCCACTTAGCCTAGAGTTCATTTTTTCTGGCATTCATACATTTTCAGATTTAGATTCATTCTAGTGTCATGTTTAAAAATACACAACATAGTTATATTATATATACAAACAGAAACAAGCAATCTAATATCAAAATTTACAAACACCAGATAACGTAAATTTAATTGGAAACACAATCGCAAAACACCAAACAATATCATAATCCCTATGATACATGTATGAGCTGATGAAAAAGACGATGTATTATAATGAATAAACACTGCTAAGTTTGCCACTAAAACATTTCACTCTTGTGTGACAACGTGCTCCTCACTAAATTAAGAAACAGATCCCTTCCAAATTAATATTTAATTGTATCAAACCAAGTTAGCAAATGTATGTATAGTCATGCTGTATGTCAAACAAATTTGATGAAAACAAAAATGTAAAACACGTTCAGTTTCACACATGAATTACGCTAATAAACAAATACAAGCATGAAAAGAAGTTTTTATATATTTACAATATAAACATTGCGTTTAAAATAGAGATTATGAACACTAACCATTACCACACCCAGACAGTTTAAAAAACCTTATTATATCTATGTCCGTTTAATTAATCTGTGTCAAAACATGGATACAAGCCCAGCAAATTGTACTTATCCATATATAATGTTACTGATGACAAAGACCAAGCTACATCTCACTGTCAGTACTCTACAAAATGTGTTTTAATTATTTATACCAATTTCACTTATGAGTGTTAAAAACTGAAGTACACAGCATGATAATTTCAATTTTAACAATTGATATACAGCTGCATTGAACCAAGGTTGTAAGCACTACTGTTGTATTTCAAGAATGAACTGTTTAATATGATCTTGTGAGTGCATGCAACAATAATAGAGATGATGGAAATATGCAATGCAGATTGTATAAGAGACGAAAGGCCTAAAAAAAAATTCCATATAATATACGCATTGTGAAACAAAACTCATGAATCAGCAATCAGCCTATCATATACCCACAGATCCTTAGATTCATTTCTCAAAATTGTCAAAAACATATGTTGTAAAATACTTCATTTCGTGTGTACGCATATCATTTGGGGTTGCATTTCTAAGTAACCGACAATTGTGCTTATCCTTGTACCGTGTGTGTACTGCGTGCATTAATGAAAGTAGGTAAAGTATAAATGTGTATCTCTGCCTTCACAAAATATGCAACCAAGGAAGGGAAAGAGAAGAATAGGATGTTTGATTCTTGAATAAATTAGTACAGGAAATGTTCAACTATTTGAGATATTTTCAATCAATCATCATTGAGAAGATTGAGAATGTGAGCGGGTTCCAGATGTCATATATTCAACAATATACGGAGTGGGCGTTCCACCAATACATGAACAATATATAGTATACTTGTTAGCATGGTATGTAGTCCTCTTAGCAATCGATATCATCATGACCTGGCCCTTGGGTATAACCATTTGCAGCTGTCGATGACCCATTCATGGGAACTCTTTCAGCTATTTGGTGAGTGTTCGGTTGGCTGCCTGATCCTGAAAGCCTTGAAAGCCAGGACATCTTGTACTTCGTGAAGTAAAGCGCGACCAACATCATCACTATTGATATCTAGTGAGCAAATAACATACAACGACATAGACACATTAACGAACAAACAAATTAATCAATGATTTAAAGCAATAGAAACGTTAATTTTTTGACTTCTTTGTTGATTTTTCATGTTTTGTATTTACATACACTTTTTATAAGAGCCTTCTCTCTTCAAAACTTATACTCCTTATGTCTTCAGAAAATACCGTTGCTAATAAGATTTGAGATCTATTTTCAGAAAAAACAATTATGCGGTACTACTACTAGCTTTTTGACAAGGCCTGTCTCGTCGCGTTCAGTCGTTCCTGATCCTGCATGCAGCGCAGCCATTGCTTGCTTGAGACACGAAGCCTTGCTTAAAGGCTATACAACTACTCGCCCACTTATTCTACTTACACATATTTTTACCTCATATTTTTTAAATGCTCAATAAATATTATCAAATGTAGAGCAATTTATATTGAGTACCTAATTCATATCAAAGATCATAGCAAACATAACACAAGCCTCCACAGTAACTGTTTTTCTTACTGTAAAAGTGAACAAGGAAAATCATAGCTTGTTACATTGTACTTGCCCGAACATAACGTTTACTTGCCTACCTACTTCTAGATGAGATTTTCACAAAAGAAATTATGGATTTGTGTGCATAGTTGACCAATAGTTTAGTTGCCAGATCGGGCAACCAAACTAGACAATTTATTAAATTGTAGACCCTGGCAATATGGTTGGTGCTAGGGTCAGGCCCTGAATAAAATAAATATATATACAACATTTTCATTTTAATATTTCACCCCAAAAAAACAATCAGACATGACTCAAACAGATCGAAAGGTGAAAAGGAGTGAAACTCACTACAACAGCTGTTACAACCACTGTTCCAGCTACGATTCCAGCAATGTTCGGATGGGTCGTTACTGAAAATGAAAGGCAAGATGTTGATTTCTGTTATTGGTTGATATTCATTATGGAGATAATAAATAAACTGAGTACACCAACTGGATTGTCTCTCTTCGTATCTAATTATTTCTAGTTTTAAGCAGTAAAGTAAACCATCCCTACACACAATAGGTGTGTAACACTAATACTGAGCTCTATGCCATCTGCGGTCCTGCCAGGGTACGACAGGCTGGGATTTTGACTCGTAGTTATTTTACAATCAGTTTACTCGCTCTGAATACAATGCACAAAGCCACAATGCATGTTAGACGCTATCCAGTGGCTATATGCATCTACTTTATAATATGACCGTATGTTTAGTATATATACGATGGAGAAGTCTGAGAATAAAACAAATGTCAAATAATATTTGTAAAGCGTACGATGTATTTATGCTTTCTGGTTTTTCCTGTTACATTGTTGTGGCATATCTATAAGATATTATGTTATACAATGACTTTACGTGAATAATACAAACATCGCGGTTATCAAAATTACAGCGTTTTCTATATGAAACGTCATTTAAGTGTAATATTTTTCCTCGTCTATCTACTAACAACTGTTCACATGATTTTGTAAATTGCAAAGATGCATTTTACCTAATTCATTACAGTTCTACATTTAAAGTATCATTCTATGTCTCAGGTTGGAGCTTTACAATGAAAGTGTATATTTTGGTGTTATTTATTCGGGCACATATACAATGATTTGGTAAAAAGACTGTAGAATACCTGCAGAAGTCGGAGTTGGTGACACTGACGTTGACGTACCGGCGGTGCTGGAAGTGCTGGTGCTGGTGGACGAGTCGATCCATCCAGGTGGTGCGTACTCGAAGTCCTTGCAGGAGCCCTGATCGATCACGGAGTCATCAGTTGAACAGCATACAGCCGGTAGTGCAGGGTCTAGCCAGAAGACAGCGGATATCTGATCACCAACAAGCGTTGTGGGTCGAAGGTGTGGCGATCGTTTGTAGTCTTGGTGACAGAAAATAATTCCATGGTCGTCGCTACCAACTGTAGCATTGCAGCTAAGAGTTAGCCAGTCATTCATGGGGGAAAACTGTGTCTGAACCTCACACTCTGCTTTCCCTGGGGGGTACCACACATAGATGTTAGTTATGCACGCTTTTGTGAGATATGACCCATCATAACTCTCAACTACGTTGATGGAATATGTACCTTCATCTATTGGTTGTATATCCGTAATACCAAAAATAATGGTCACGTTTTGTCCAGGCTGGTGAACCTGGACGCTGAAGCGACTATTCTGACCGGGCTTCAGACCCCGTGGGTCAATCTGGTTGTGGTAGAAGAAGGGTTGGGGCATGCCAATAATACTAGCAATACAGGAATATTCTGCATCTTGTGAGTTAAGTTCATAGATGCATGTCTCAGAGACGTTCGACCCTATAGGCCTACGGAATGACGTTGATCCAACAGAAGCAATGAGACACACGGTCATGAGGAGGAATCTTAGCCATGTTATCGGTAAACGGAATGAAGACACGAAGTGCGCGTTCCACCAATACATGAACGAATATGGATGTGATCTGAAAGGGTCAAAAGAAAACAAAGTTATGTATAGAAAATTTTACAATTTTCGGGGAAATGGGTGAACTCTATAGTGACGTTGCGATAGACGACATGACAGGAGCAGAGGGGAGGGCTAATGCCAACATTTTACGAAATGTATAATATTGTATATTTTTAGTGCTCACCCTTCCCTTCCTTGCCTTGGCTAGGTCACTTGTGTGCTGTGGACGTGTTAAGTCTGGTGCTAATACCTACCAGTGTCTATTAATATTTCACATACTTTTAACTACTATATTGAGATGGTATTAATAGGTGTAAATTGTATTTGATTTGCCATCGTGGGAGTATGAAGTTTAAGAGCAAACATTTTGGAATTCTCTTGCCCCTTTATTTACCATGATGAAACAGTAGTTTAAAACTATTAATAATAAATTAGTATGTACACATCGCGTTTTCAACACTGTCACGAGCATTTCTGCAGCCCACGAAATGAAAGATAAATACTTTTCACTGTGAGGCAGTGACTTCGATCCCCTTTTCATTATTTATTTGCCAAGCGTAAGCAGGGGTAATATTGAAGAAACACCTATGTTTCCGTGTTATACGGGGATTCATTCTAACTAATTCAACATCGTGACATTATTCATAATATGCCATTGGCAGTTTTTATTTTTTCTGCTTTAAATTATTTTCTTATTTCTATAAATATGTATTTGTTATTATATTATGTAAATTGCTACTGTTTCAGACAATTCATTGACGCTGCATTCTTGTATATATATCTTGCATATATTTTGAGGTAGTGTAATGTTACCCTACATTTGATTGCGTATGGTCATTCTTATTTTACATTACCTATCCTGGTTCGCCACTTCTTCTTTTGTGTGCAACTTCTCGTCACCTCTAGCTCTATGCCTTTCCTCCTGTGAAGGTAATCATACATTACAAGTATGTTATGTGTGTATAATTAGGATTAAGCTAGATTATCTTAGTTTTATTTTAATCAATGCAGTTGCCAACAAAATAATAATTTGATATGATGATTGCATAATATTATTTGCAAGTAAATGTGATTTTACTTGGGGAATACAATTCATATAACTATATACAACTATAACAATTTATATTATATAAAAGACAATGTACGTTATTATGAAAAAATGAAGAAAAAAATGAATCTTCGAAAACTATGCCTCCGCTGTTGCGCGATTGGTATATCAAGCCCAAATTTTAACACAAAAGGAACTTAATTTATTCTGTATACTAAATTTTGATGGTAATCCGTCAATCACATCTTGAGATATTGCAAATACAAGCTATTACTGAATATATAATGAGCCATGACCTTTACCTTTGAACTCGAGCATCAACTCCAAATCGAATTTGTTTACTTGCTTTTACGTAGAGCAAAGAGGCTCAAGGTTTGATGGTAAGTTATCATCCGGTTATTGAGATAAAGCAATGACAATTTAATTGCGCATGTATAATGATCCATGTGACATTGACCTTTGACCTCCTAATCCCAAACTATGACCAGATCACTGGCTCCCCAAGATACATACAGGTACACATTTTGATGGTATTTTGTCGGCCGGTACTTCAAATATTGCGATTACGAGCTAATTTTGCATATATCATGGGCCCTGTGACCTTGATCTTTGACAGCATCTTCTTATATTATAAGCTTCCAAACATGCATACAGGTACCAAGATAGATGGTTATTTGTCAACTGGTTGTGGATATTCTGCAATTACACGTTTGTTTTACATGTATAATAAACCCCTGTGACCTTGACCTTTGACATCCAGACCCCATACTCTATTACGATCATTGTCACTCCGATATGTTTACACATACCAAGTTTCAAATTGATCCATCAAACGGTTCTGAAGATATCGCGAGAACAAAAACGGGACGGACTGATGCACGTACGAACGGACGGATGGCCAACCCGAAAGCATAATGCATTTGGCCACTTTGCTATAGCGGAGGCATACAAATTTAACGTTTAGCGCGGGGAATCTCTTTTCGATGTTGGATATTACGGTAGATACTGTACTACACAACTCAACAAATATACTACTTTCATAAACTTGTAATACGCAAACGCAACGTAAGCATGATGTTGTATCATGATGAATTTGTTACTCATTGCGGAAATTGTATCGTTAATAATATCGCTAATGATATTCGTTTGTCTTATCGTATGTTCGCTTTCTTTTACCCAGCACATGATAACACTTAACCATCCTCTAAACATGAACTTGTAAATATCACTTTTAAGAAAATTTAATTTACATATCACAAATAGTGCATAACGTGATTATTCCCTACCTCTAAAATGCTTGAGATTGATTCAGCCTTCCATGTTTGGCTGACGACATGTTCCTCATCTGGACGCAGATCAGCAATGTGGTATACCGTTGCATCAATAGTCGATCTGAAGTTTCGCTGTACCACGTGTTGTAGATCAGGGAGGCCGCTATCGTCACTTGAGTCAATACGACCTAATACCTTTTTAAAATGTAATTTAACATTTAACAATTTACCATTATCAAACTAACAATTGGAAACGAAGTATGTGCTTTTTGGCAGTTCCGAAATAAATAGCTTTAATTCAAAGAACAAATGGCTTCACGCCTATATGTATATTATATATGTTAAACCGAAGTAATTATATGCATCGCACAATCCAACATCTAGACAATCTTGAGCACTGGTGTCTGGATTTATTTTTACTTCCAGAAACCTATTTTACATCCTTGTCTTCTGTCGTATTCTTAGACTTGGAAGGTAGATGATGCAATATGAAAACTATTACAGCAGGCTGCATTTAAATGATTTCGCAAATGATTTATGCATTGTTTAGAAGATGTCAACAACGTCTTATTTGTCCATATTAGGAACCCAATACAAACCAACATTTTCTTCATATAAACATTGCATACATCCACAATAAAATATATGAACAACATGACATGATCAACAATGATAAATAGACTTTTTAGACATTATGTTAAATAGGCCACCGTACGACGCTAAAAATAGTTCTCATGATTTGTAATGATAGCAAGCTTGCCCTTTTCGTGGAGTTCCAATTTGATGTTTTACTGAGTATTGCACTTTTTGAAAACTTTGATCTGTTGAATAATTAACTTCGAACGATGTATGTAATACTGAATATCTTTACTTGTTATTACTAACTGAACAAAACTTGCAAGTGTCACTGTCAATTTAATATATGGGGTAAATTAATACCAACCTATTGAGAGATGATAAGAACAGTTTAAAATCCACTTCAATACATGTTTGTTCTTGTGTACGATATGTAATATTTGAATTCCATTTCGGTGAAAACCCATACAAATTAACGAACGCTAATTTTTATTTCAATAACTTCATGTGAATATCAATGTCAAGCCTGATTGGATTTTCATGAAATAAACGATAATTTGTTTTTAAATGATTTATTATCGTATGTTCGCTTTCCTTTACCCAGCAACATGATGACATTTAACCATTCTCTAAACATGAACTTGTAAATATCACTTTTAAGAAAATTTAATTTACATATCACAAATAGTGCATAACGTGATTATTCCCTACCTCTAAAATGCTTGAGATTGATTCAGCCTTCCATGTTTGGCTGACGACATGTTCCTCATCTGGACGCAGATCAGCAATGTCGTCTACCGTTGTATCAATAGTCGATGAGAAGTTTCGCTGTACCGCGTGTTGTAGATCAGGGAGGCCGCTATCGTCACTTGAGTCAATGCGACCTAATACCTTTTTAAAATGTAATAACAATTTACCATTATCAAACTAACAATTGGAAACGAAGTATGTGCTTTTTGGCAGTTCCGAAATAAATCTAGCTTTAATTTAAAGAACAAATGGGATCACGTCTATATATAGATTAAATATGTTAAACCGAAGTAATTATATGCATCGCACAATCCAACATCTAGACAATCTTTCATGAAATAAACGATAATTTGTTTTTAAATGATTTATTATCGTATGTTCGCTTTCCTTTACCCAGCAACATGATTACACTTAACCATTCTCTAAACATGAACTTGTAAATATCACTTTTAAGAAAATTTTATTTACATATCACAAATAGTTCATAACGTGATTATTCCCTACCTCTAAAATGCTTGAGATTGATTCAGCCTTCCATGTTTGGCTGACGACATGTTCCTCATCTGGACGCAGATCAGCAATGTCGTCTACCGTTGTATCAATAGTCGATGAGAAGTTTCGCTGTACCGCGTGTTGTAGATCAGGGAGGCCGCTATCGTCACTTGAGTCAATACGACCTAATACCTTTTTAAAATGTAATAACAATTTACCATTATCAAACTAACAATTGGAAACGAAGTGTGTGCTTTTTGGCAGTTCCGAAATAAGTCTAGCTTTAATTTAAAGAACAAATGGCTTCACGCCTATATATATATTATATATGTTAAACCGAAGTAATTATATGCATCGCACAATCCAACATCTAGACAATCTTGAGCACTGGTGTCTGGATTTATTTTTACTTCCAGAAACCTATTTTACATCCTTGTCTTCTGTCGTATTCTTAGACTTGGAAGGTAGATGATGCAATATGAAAACTATTACAGCAGGCTGCATTTAAATGATTTCGCAAATGATTTATGCATTGTTTAGAAGATGTCAACAACGTTTTATTTGTCCATATTAGGAACCCAATACAAACCAACATTTTCTTCATATAAACATTGCATACATCCACAATAAAATATATGAACAACATGACATGATCAACAATGATAAATAGACTTTATAGACATTATGTTAAATAGGCCACCGTAAGACGGTAAAAATAGTTCTCATGATTTGTAATGATAGCAAGCTTGCCCTTTTCGTGGAGTTCCAATTTGATGTTTTACTGAGTATTGCACTTTTTGAAAACTTTGATCTGTTGAATAATTAACTTCGAACGATGTATGTAATACTGAATATCTTTACTTGTTATTACTAACTGAACAAAACTTGCAAGTGTCACTGTCAATAGGGGAGAATGGAAAGAACACTCTGTCTCGCCGAGCCAGCGTTTCAAAATCACTCAATAATTTAAATCGTTAAATCATACAAACCTTCAAAGCTGTACTTCTCTCCAGTCCATGAGGTCCAAACGGGTGCGTTTCTGCGTCGTTGGTCATGAAGTATTTCAGGAAGCCAATGTGACCGTTCTGTGATGCATGTTGCAGAGTCGAAGCTCCATCATCATCTGTCAGCACACATTCTGCTGCTTGACATTCTAGATAAGATGCAGCATCTTGTTGCCTCTCGGATGGTGGTGTGTGTAGGACAGTATTCCCACGAAAGCCATGACCCTGGCTCACCAGAGGTTTTACGTTCTCAATTTGAATACTGCACGATGCTGCATCCAGAGTTGTCCATTCATCATTACGCCATCTTATCACACCGGCCTTTCCTGCCGATACATCTGATTTGCTATCATTAGTCCATCGACTATCTAGATAGGTTGTTGTAGCATAGTGTACGTATAATGAATATCCATGCATAGCGAATACTCCATGCTCATATTTGATGCTGACATTAGCCCCGTGATTTACAGGACCTTTGACTATACCGTGGTGACTGTTTTGTAATGATGCATGCAAAGCTATCCGTCTTTTCTTGTCACCCTGGCTTTCATCAAGTCCTAGATGTATCAGATTGTTAACTGCATCAAGATGACCGACCTCTGAGTCTGCACGGAGAACTACCAATCCTCCATCATCCCCCGTGCCCCCGACGTCACCCTCATTCACATATGCCCCTTGACATGTAAAATATCGCACTGTATCAACATGACCATTCTGTGTTGCAAGATGAAGGGCTGTATAACCATTCTTACTACAATTGTCCACATTAGCCCCTTGACTCTTTAGATATTTGACTACATCAAGATGACCATTTAGTGATGATGAATGCAGGGATGTCCACCCAGCTTTGTCTTCTTTGTTCACATCAGCTCCCTGAGCAACAAGATGTCTTACTGTTTCAAGATGCCCTTCCTGCGATGCCGAATGCAGAGCTGTCGACCCTTCATTGTCTTCCTTGTTCACATCAGCACCTTGGCTGGACAGATATTTCACTGTATCGAGATGACCTTCCTTTGATGCTGCATGGAGAGCTGTCCATCCACTTTTCTTGTCCTTGTTCACATCCGCTCCTTGACTGATCAGATATTTTACGGTATCGAGGTGACCTTTCCATGATGCTTCATGCAAGACGGTCATCCCATCATTTGCTCTATTTTGCATATCCGCTCCCTGGCTTAACAGATATTGTACTGTATCCAGATGACCGTTCTGTGATGCTGCATGCAAAGCAGTCCACTCATCATTCGTGCTCACGTTCACATCAGCTCCGTGGCCAATCAGATATTTTACTGTAGTGAGATGCCCTTCCTGTGATGCTGCATGCAGTGCTGTCCATCCATCATTGTCTCCTTTGTTCACATCAGCCCCAAGGATCACGAGATATTGCACTGTATCGAGGTGACCTCCCCATGATGATGTGTGCAGAGCTGTCTGTCCATCATTACGTCCCTTGTTCACATCTGCCCCTTGACTGATCAGATATTCCACTGTAGTGAGATGCCCTTCCTGTGATGCGTAGTACAGGGCTGTCCTTCCATCATTGTCTCCTTTGTTCACATCATCATCTTGACTGATCAGATATGTCACTGTATCGATATGACCTTTCAATGATGCAGCTTGCAGTACTGTCCTTCCATCATTATCTGTTTTCTTTACATCCGCCGCTTGACTGATGAGATATTTTACTGTAGTGAGAAGCCCTTCCTGTGATGCTTCATGCAGTGCTGTCCATCCATCATTCATCCCCTTGTTCACATCTGCCCTCTGACTGATCCGATATTTCACTGTATTGAGATGACCTTCCTGTGATGCGTTGTGCAGGGCTGTCCTTCCATCATTGTCTCCTTTGTTCACATCTTCATCTTGGCTGATCAGATATGTCACTGTATCGAGATGACCATTCAATGATGCAGCTTGCAGTACTGTCGTTCCATCATTATCTGTTTTCTTTACATCCGCCGCTTGACTGATGAGATATTTTACTGTAGTGAGAAGCCCTTCCTGTGATGCTTCATGCAGTGCTGTCCATCCATCATTCATCCCCTTGTTCACATCTGCCCTCTGACTGATCCGATATTTCACTGTATTGAGATGACCTTCCTGTGATGCGTTGTGCAGGGCTGTCCTTCCATCATTGTCTCCTTTGTTCACATCTTCATCTTGGCTGATCAGATATTTCACTGTATCCAGATGACCATTCAATGATGCAGCTTGCAGTACTGTCGTTCCATCATTATCTGTTTTCTTTACATCCGCCCCTTGACTGATGAGATATTTTACTGTAGTGAGATGCCCTTTCTGTGATGCTATATGTAGTGCTGTCCATCCATCATTGTCTCCTTTGTTCACATCTGCCCCTTGACTGATCAGATATTTCACTGTAGTGAGATGCCCTTCCTGTGATGCGTAGTGCAGGGCTGTCATTCCATCATTGTCTCCTTTGTTCACATCATCATCTTGACTGATCAGATATGTCACTGTATCGATATGACCTTTCAATGATGCAGCTTGCAGTACTGTCCTTCCATCATTGTCTCCATTCTTTACATCCGCCCCTTGACTGATGAGATATTTTACTGTAGTGAGATGACCTTTCTGTGATGCTATATGCAGTGCTGTCCATCCATCATTGTCTCCTTTGTTCACATCTGCCCCTTGACTGATCAGATATTTCACTGTATCGAGGTGACCTCGCCATGATGATGTGTGCAGAGCTGTCTGTCCATCATTACGTCCCTTGTTCACATCTGCCCCCTGACTGATCAGATATTTCACTGTAGTGAGATGACCTTTCTGTGATGCTATATGCAGTGCTGTCCATCCATCATTGTCTCCTTTGTTCACATCTGCCCCTTGACTGATCAGATATTTCACTGTAGTGAGATGCCCTTCCTGTGATGCGTAGTGCAGGGCTGTCATTCCATCATTGTCTCCTTTGTTCACATCATCATCTTGACTGATCAGATATATCACTGTTTCGATATGACCTTTCAATGATGCAGCTTGCAGTACTGTTCTTCCATCATTCTTTGTATTCTGTACATCCGCCCCTTGACTGATGAGATATGTTACTGTAGTGATATGTCCTTTCTGTGATGCTACATGCAGTGCTGTCCATCCATCATTGTCTCCTTTGTTCACATCTGCCCCTTGACTGATCAGATATTTCACTGTATCGAGGTGACCTCCCCATGATGATGTGTGCAGAGCTGTCTGTCCATCATTACGTCCCTTGTTCACATCTGCCCCTTGACTGATCAGATATTCCACTGTAGTGAGATGCCCTTCCTGTGATGCGTAGTACAGGGCTGTCCTTCCATCATTGTCTCCTTTGTTCACATCATCATCTTGACTGATCAGATATGTCACTGTATCGATATGACCTTTCAATGATGCAGCTTGCAGTACTGTCCTTCCATCATTATCTGTTTTCTTTACATCCGCCGCTTGACTGATGAGATAATTTACTGTAGTGAGAAGCCCTTCCTGTGATGCTTCATGCAGTGCTGTCCATCCATCATTCATCCCCTTGTTCACATCTGCCCTCTGACTGATCCGATATTTCACAGTATTGAGATGACCTTCCTGTGATGCGTTGTGCAGGGCTGTCCTTCCATCATTGTCTCCTTTGTTCACATCTTCATCTTGGCTGATCAGATATGTCACTGTATCGAGATGACCATTCAATGATGCAGCTTGCAGTACTGTCGTTCCATCATTATCTGTTTTCTTTACATCCGCCCCTTGACTGATGAGATATTTTACTGTAGTAAGATGACCTTCGTGAGATGCATTGTGCAGGGCTGTCCTTCCATCATTGTGTCCTTTGTTCACATCATCATCTTGACTGATCAGATATGCAACTGTATCGAGCTGACCATGTAATGATGACACATCTATGGATATCTGTCCACCACTCTCTTTCCGTTTTACATCAGCCACGTGACTTATCAGATTCTTCTCTGCATGAACATTTCCCATTATGTGCTATTTTCTACTTAGTTTAACATATGAATGTATATTTACTAATGTACATAGTTTGAGGTGTGAAAAGAAATTATCTGCTATCTTCGATACCATTAGGTATATTTTGCTCAATTTAATATCGATGAATGTAGTCGGCTTGAAGTGTGCCTCCTGACGTTTCTGGCAAGACATAATGATAAAGGGGAACAAAAAAAGCAGTGATTAGACAATGTGACTTTTAGAAGATTATCAAAATCGGAAAAGAATCGACGTCTATGGCTTCAACTGTCTCAGCTGGGAATAAAACACAATATGTTAGTCCCCCTTAACAACTGCTCATTGTTTCATAACCAATCATTGTTCCATGATGTCAGATATATTGATCACTTCATAGCTGAATGAGCACAAACAAAATTACCCAATGTCAAAAGTTACAAGAACTTGCGCATATGCACATTGTTGTGAAATATATATTTCTACATTACTAGAATACCAGATATTATCTGAATTAGATACATGAACGACATGCTAGAATATTTCTCTGTTGAGATTATTATTCCCGGGAGAAAGAATGTAATAGTTGGAGTTGTGTACAGGCCTTCTAGTGGTAATGTTAGCTCTTCTTTTGAAGAAATGTGTGATATCTTGTCTAACTCGATATTCAGTAATAACACAGTACTTTTTATGGATGATTTTAATGTGAACCTTTTACATTATGACCACGATATTACTTAAATTAATTCGTTAATGCTTTAAGTACTTTCTCTTAAGTACCATTGATTGATGAGCCAACTGGAATAACAGACAATTCACAAACTTGTATTGATAATATATTTACTAATTTGCAACCGTTTCTATATGCTTTTAAAGTAATATCTGATATATCAGACCATTTTCCACTTTTTGCTATAACCTCTCTGGTGTCAAGTCAGCCTCATGATGTCACCTGTAATCTATATATGCGGAGATTTAGTCAAGAGAATATGGCACAGCTAGTTTACCAGGAATCTTGAATCCGCTGATTGGAACGAAACTTTAAATGAAATAGACATTAACATGGTTTGATGCATAGAAATTGTATTGCAGACAGCAGGCGATACTAGTATTGGCTAACCAGCGCGCTTTAGGGGACAATGGCTTAAGGACGTTCCCCAGTTATGTTTGTGCGCATCCGAACTGCGCAGGTTGGTCAGATGACGCATGAATGGCTTTGCGCGTATCTAATTGTGACGTATGAATACGTTTACGCACCTCTGCTTCAAATCATAAACAAGGTTGTTATAATTTGATGACATTCAACAATGGCATGAATTTTTGACCACTACCTTCTTTTTTGCCTACCTCCCTTTTAGATAGGAAGTTCAAAACGACAAGAAAAGTATGTTTTTCATGTCATCTCAAAAGCCTAATACATTTCCATTTACCCATGTTTGACTGTTAACTGTGTTGTCTTTACTAAGAATTGTTGTAAATGGGTACTTGTCTAAATTTTAATCAAAACAATGTAAGAATGTAGGACTCTAGAGATGGCATTTGAGTTCATATTGATCATACGTTGTGACAAACACACGCACCTTCATTTATCTTGGTTCAATCCATTGGCAACAGAGGCCTAAACATATTTTGTTTCCAAGAGGCAAAAGATCTATTCTATCATCAAATTGGCAATATTACACTCACTATTTTGTTATAATATTTTTTCAAGGTGATGTATTTCATTATGAATGCAACAAGAAACATTTCATTTTCATTTTCGGGATCAAATACTGCCAATTTGATAATAGTGTTAAGTCAGCGAAATGTTTTCCAATTTGAGGATTGCCCGATCATTTGCATTTCAAGGTTTCGTGTGAGAAAACAACTGTACATTGAATTGCAACATATTTTGGCACAAATTGTGCAGATATTTTGTCTCTTACTTTTGACTCGTGTTAAACATTTTCACTGATACTAAGCATGATTTGTCCAAGAATTGTTTTTACACTGTGAAACTCTATCAGTGGGTTAATTAACCCTGTTTCAGGGTTCTGTTTTTTTTTCTATGTTTCATTCTTTTTTGGGACGCAAAGTACATCGCGACAGTTTACAGCATATCAAACACTGCAACAACAAACAAATGCAATCTACAATCAACACTATTATAGATCAAGAATTATTTTTTCATTGGGAGGGCTGACTAATATGTTACAACTCCCCTTTCCTGATTTGTCTTCCTCCAGTAGGCCTATCTCTTTTTCCACAATTATGTCAAGTTTGGCGAAAGAACCTGTCCGGCGGTGTGGAGTTTAACACACAAAATACCACATGGGGGCGCTGCAAGTAAAACACACAACAAAAAAACACCAACACATGGACCATCCTTTGTGAATATTTCCCCACCCTATCACGGCAATTTTGGCAAGTTTTGTGAAAGTGACATGGGTTTTGAATGTACAACATAGGTTTTATGAACCCACCCCATTAATGCATCAATGGATAGGTTCCAGACCAGATTGTGTGGTCTTACGATGTTTTCTGCCGCATGGGGGCGCTGCTAGCACAAAAACGAGCACACGAACCCCCCATTTTTATCGTTTTTCTGTATTCAGTAACCTTTTCTCTATAATTTTGGCAAGTTTCGTAAAAGTGACATGGGTTTTGAATGTACAGCATAAGTTTTATGAACCCACCCCATTAGTGCATCAATGGATAGGTTCCAGACCAGATGTTGTGGTCTTACGATGTTTTCTGCCGCATGGGGGCGAATGTACAGCATAAGTTTTATGAACCTTGCTCATTATCCCACCCCGAACAGAAAACGTCCCTGAGAAGGATTTTTAGGATATTGGTGTTTTCTGCCGCGTGAGGGCGCTGCTAGCAAGATTGAGAGCATACACCCCCAACTTTAATTTTTGTTTCCTCGTTGTGGATACCTTTCTCTACAATTCTCCCAAGTTTGGAGAAAATTACGTGGATTTTGAAAGAATTATGGGGATTTAAGTTTGCTATTGGACATTTTGTTGCCTATCATGGCCTTGATCCTGTAATGCTATCATTCTATACTGGACGTCAGATTGCCATATTCTTCAGAGTCCCGTAGAAGAAAAACAAGCACACGAACCTATGGTTTTATTTGCATATTTGGGCTTCGGGTGGGTCAAAGTTACGGTATGGAAAGTTTGAAGAAACTGACATGGACTTCACTTTAACTGGGGAACGTCCTTAACAGTTGTGTAAAAAAAATAAATAAGCGTACGGGGGGCAAGAAAATAACCCTGTAAGGGCAAACGGAAAAAGACCGGTGTCAGTTTATAGTCCCAGAATGCAATTTAGTGCTGCGCGCCCACCGCGGTGCACCGGTACACAACTCTCGTATCGCTCGTTCGCGTACGCGGAGTAATGCGTGCGGGTTTCTTGCCAGCGTCGCATGTTCGCTGTGTATTTCCCGCAAAATTTTACTTTTTTAGCGACAAATCGCGCTGCTATAGTGTCAGATCGCATTCGTCATTTCCGGTCCGTCCAAATGTTATTTTGAAACATTTGCCTATTTATTAATCGAATCATGTATTTTGAAGGAGGAAAATTGTCTACTTGAAGTCAAATAGATAAATGTAAACAACTGCTGAAAACTAAACTGCTTGTCCCCTATAAAGACAAGTGTAATAAAATGTAAGTCAATAGAGCCACGAGCTTTCGAAACCGGCAGATTCTTCTTCTTAAAGCAAAACGAATACTGACAAGTAACTGAACTAATAAATACCTACACAGGTAGGTGAATATAGGACCAGCAACAAGCTGGAGTGCACACGAACAAAAGAAAGGAGGTAGTCAAATAATTTGAAATTAGGTAAGTACAAACCCGAATATCGATTTGTTCATTATGGGGGATTTTGTATCATCATACCAGTGTTCAAGTTCAAGTTCGAGTTGATTTTATTGTCCATAAGAACATTTCTTGCGTTACATGCAATAATCGAAGAAACAAAATATTTACTGCAAAATATACATTTACATAAATCATAGGTCTTTTGATAAATTCTTTGAAATAACCATTAGTATGTTCATGTAAAGACAAAGAAGGACTTTGCATACAATGCTTAACACATAATGTTCACAAACATATTCAAATATTGATATGTATTTGTATTGTTTTAGTAATTATGTGTTTCCAAAAACTATATCCATATATCAACATTTATCATATTAAATCAGTTTATATTGATATATATCAATATCATTCCATATCATTAACATGCTCATCATTTCCTTTATAGAATATAGCATAATTCAG